>JAODKL010000062.1:5154861-5168916 GCA_026780765.1 Petrocephalus schoutedeni
AATGGCCAATTCAACAAAAACAACTGAAACCTTTTAAATATGCCAAGTGTTCTAATAATTTTGGCCACCACTGTATAACATCGATATATGAGAATGTAGCTGTAATAGGTAAGTTGTCATATAACTGACAGTTAAGGGTCAAGTTACAGTGTGTCTGAATGCCAGTGTTGTCCCCTAACACCATCTCATTCTCCTCTCCTCGCCATGTGAAACTGCCCACCCGTTCCCATGTCAGTTCCTCACCCTGTCCTGTGCTGGCCGCCGGACTCTGAAGAAAAAGACCATCAGGGATGTGGGTAGCAGCTCCCACACAAACAGTATCACTCCAAATGCGATGAAGCCCCTATCCCCAAACGTGGTCTGCAGGCTAGCCTGGAAAGGTGGATGTCAGACATGACAGACCTGCAGACGCCCTAAACACCACAATTCACTTTTTAGTCACCCTAGCTACGTTTTGCATTAGGCGTGCAAATCAATTTCAAGACTGAGAGAAAATGTTTTGAAAAAAACATTTATCTACTTACAAATATAGCGAATAGTCAGAGGTCTGCCCAAGCATACAACAGTACAGCGCCTCTTGTGACATAAACCTTTGTGTTAGGCTTCTCTGTCTGTAATCACAACACCAGCCTGCTGCCACTTTTTTAACATCCAATTCAACACGTCTAACAGGTCCTAGAGCAGTGTTTCTCAAAGCAGTCCTCGGGGACCCCCAGAAACACTGCACTAGGGGCGTGATGATAGGGTAAAAGGGAAAAAGAGAAATAATGTAACCGAAACAAAAGTGTCGGAGAAACATCACGTCTGCCTTATTACCTGGTCAGATATCTCATACCAGTCAGAGTCGGGGAAGCTGATGCTTTTGACGTTGGTGAGAGTTAGGATCACCAGGTTGTAGCAGGCTCGCGACGTGTACAAAACGATCACGGTGGCTACTATCATGGTCACCTGACAGACTGATGTTCCCTGGCAGAGGAAATGAGAATAAGGAACAGGAAGTCTTACAAATGCTATCAGAATCATCGCACTGATTTGCATTTATAGCTACTTGCTATACAAACAGATAGGCGTGGTTTTTTGAAAGGGTAACAAACTCATGTGTGTCACCACCTGCCGGTTGATTTGGAAATGGTCGCATTTCTTGTGCAAAATCGCACGTGTCATTAAATGTTCCTGTGCAGCAGGTGACAGGCTGCCTCTGTAAAGTAACACCACCGGGAATTTTTGTTGAGTGAAATGTTTCATGTGTGACACAGACTGTTAATCTTCACAGCCAATTAGAGAGGAAGTGTTCAGCAGAGGCCAGAGGGCTATGCCACTCCACCAGAGAAAACACAGACCTCTGAAATTGCGATTGACGCAGATATTGGCACTTTGCAAAAATTTCACTACGGCGATGCTTTGAACTAACCTTGGATTCCAGGTAGATGCTGGCCAGGGACGTCTTAGTGATTTTGCAGAGGCACAGGGAGAGAGAGAGCGCACAGAGCACAAAGAGGGTGTCATTAACAGCTACACGCACCAACGCAGTGGTCTTAGGGTCTGTGTCAGTCATCTTCATCAGCAGAGTGCAGGTCAGGTTCACTACCAGGAAGAGCAGGTTGGCCAATAGAAAGGCCAGATACAGTGGCAGCCTGAAGAGAGAGCCAATCAGTTCTGACAGCCCGCCGCAATAAAAATGCATTTTATACTGTTCAGTGGGTCTAGAAGTGAATGACTGGTCAAAGCAGTAACAGCTATTAAACTTTAGAACTTCAGAACTTATTTATTTGAAAACATAGTTTTTTCTATATTTCTTGGGAGGCAGACCATATGTTCATTACGTTTTTCCTCCTGAGCTTGTTTTCAATGATATCATATTGCATATAAAACATGATTGTCTGTCTCAGAAAAAAAAAAAACCTCAAACTCTTATGAGGTGCATGAGATGATTTACAGCTGTGTCCGTTTACCTGTACTTAAGGAGCTCTGGGACATACTTGGACTTTGCCTTGAAGACCACCTGTTAGAGACATAGAAAATTTCAAGGGAAATAAGGAACAACTTAGCGTGTGGTAGCTTTACTTACGCAAAAAATGTTCTGGGGCAGAATGAAAAAATGATTGGTTCAGAGCAGTAGCCAATCAGATTGCAGAGGAGGCGGGACCAAGACATCTGATTGGTTAGTCTAAGGTGGTCTGGTCTGGTTTGGCAAATAGGACAAGCCCGTCATTTTTATATTGAGTTGTTTTGAAGATGGCTGTCCTTTCCTCCTTTTCTGTGAAAATTTCCCAGCTAAGAGCCAGAATGTCTAGTAAAACAGGAAATTTAACATTCAGAATAATAGAAAACCAAATTGTGGAAACCACAAAATTCAGTGTTAAGTGAATGGCCATCATACACAGTTTCAAAGGGGGACTTCCAAAATTCCTAACTGATGTATCTTGCAAACAGATTATTTCAGTTGCCTCTGGTAACCCATTTTTAGGGATACTTTTCAATTCAACTCAACTCAATTAAATTTTATTTGTATAACACGCATTACATTGTCTCAAAGTGCTTTACATTATCTCTGCCCAAAGCCCCCAGTGAACAAGTCAGAGGCGACAGTGGTGAGGAAAAACTCCCTAGAAAGAAGAAACCATGGGAGGAACTAGACCCAAAGGGGGAGTCCATCCTGCAGGGGCCAGCAGAGGAGGTCAAATGAAGAAGATGGCAGTCCTAATTTACACGGTCCTAATTTAAAAGATTTGAGTCTGCGGGGGACGGCAGGTGATGGCATGCTGGTGCTTGTGCTGCTTCTGATGGCAGGAGCCTAAATTTTGCACATCTGCTGGAAGGCCATTCCAGAATGCAAGGCCATTCAGTGCTTTATAAGTTAATAGCAGTACTTTGTAGTCAATCCAAGACAAAACTGGAAGCCAGTGAAGGCATCATAGGACAGGGCTAATATAATCGTTTTAATAGTTTTTATAAGAACTCTGACTGCTGCATTTTATACCAGCTGAGGTTTATTTGAGGCTCTGGATGGACAACTGGAAAGGAGGGCACTACGTATGACCTTAACACCATATTTGTCTGTACTGTCAGCAATGGCACAAAGAAGTACCTTATAACACACAAAATTATTTAGTAGCTGTGGGTATTTTCCAGACTTCCACAATGACATCAGCAGACAGCAGCCAGTCATCTCTCAGTACAGTCAGCTCCAAGGCACCACATGGCCATGTTTCAACTTTACAAAGGGCTTGATCTTGTGGGTCAGGGCACCAAAAGTCTGAAATGTTTCACAGCTGGTTGGAATGCTCCAGCCCTCAACCTTAACAGCCTGTCAGTAACAGTTTGAGTGGCACTTTGGACCTCCTGGGAATTCCATCAAGATCTGACCTGGATCTTTCCAAGCGACACTAAAAACAACATTTTCCCCTTGACTATTTGACACTGTCTGCAAGTTTTTCAAGCAATATAGCCAGTAAATATACTATGACAATCATGCCTTATCACAATATTTTGTTAGTCATAATATGCCATGGAAGTTAAAAATTGCTATTTGTACTTATCGGACACTTTTATCCTAAGTGAGTTACTTTTTTTGAGAACGCAGGGTTAAGGTCCTGAGGCCCAGTGGTGACATCACTCTGCCGACTTGAACCAACACCCTTCCAATCACAAGCAAGGCATCTTAATCCACTGAGCCACACAAGAAAAAGCTTAATTGATTTAAACAAGTCAAAACTTGAACCTGGGTCTATGTGAACATCATAACAATATAAGTCCCACCGACCTGCAGTACTGCGGTCTTCAGACAAAAACAGAACAGCAAGCCTAACACACCTGACCCGAGTGCCATATGCCAAGGTACGCCCCCCAGATGCCCCAGCCAGACCCTCCTGCCAGTCAGCTCACCTGGGTGAAGTAAAGGCTCATGAGGCTGAGGGTGAAGAACTGCAGGCATGTGGGGAAGCAGCGCAGCAGCCAGAAGGTAAACGGGCCGAGCGTGGCCGCCGCCCCCGGGCGTCCCCAGGAGAAGGAGAGGAGCATGGCGCGCAGGCCGGCCCACAGGAGGCACAGCGACAGGAAGGCGGTCTGCCGGCTCAGCCGCTTGCGCCCGTACCACAGCACCAGCCACAGCTGGCTGTAGACAAAGACGAAGATCAGCAAGTAGAAGGTCATGTAGGCTGCAGTCAGGCCGAGGATAAAGTAGGGTGGACCCTCTGGGTTAAGGGCAGGGGGCGGCTCGAGTCCCAAGTCTTTCCCCTCCGCATGCATTGTGGCTGGTCCGCAAAAGCAGGGTGTGGCCTCAATATCCCCAAGGCACCGTGGCCAACGGCGGCACGTCCGACACTAGAGCATGGCTCGCTCATCCACTTAGTGACAGAAAGATAGAGAACTGCAAGTGGAGAGAGAGAGAGAGAGAAAGAGAGGGAAGAGAGAGAGCAAGCCTCACTTCCTTGCAGTGTTGTGACAAGAGACCACCTCCATCCAGAATGGGTCATTTGTCAGGAAGCTGAGCCACGATGAGTGGGGTCGCTGTCGGACCGCGACCTCCGACCTTTAACCCGCCAGTGATGTCATCCCGGCGAACCCGCCTCCACACAGTGTCGGTTTCGCTCACCTCTCTGGGGATTTTACCGCAGACTGGTGTAATGCCACGTTCTCCTTGGACTACGCTTAATTTAGTGGCAAAATTGTCAAAGCAGAGCGTGAAATAACACACTAACCTCGCGCTCCCTCCAGCAACACCAGCGGGTCGCATCTTCTAAAATATTCACCTCCGCGAGACGGCGGACTGCTCGTGCGGAGTGAGAGACGCACGTGGCGCGGTGTGGATGTGTCAGTCCACCTTGTGACAGCACGCCGTCGCACACGACTCATCTCTGTTCCCCCACCATTCGCTTTCACTTCTGCTTTCTTTCTTCGACAAACACAGGGCCCCTGTCTTACTTTCCTCCTCCAAATTTTTTTCTTTACTCGCAAAAGTTATCTGTAACAAAAGTTATCTGTAACTTTTTCTTCCACGATGTCAATGGTCAAGCTCTGAAATAAAGCAAGCATTATGGGTAATGGAACACACCGGAACCCTTTTGAAAAAGCGGGCTGTCAGAAAAAATGGCTTCGCCGAGCAACCAGATTGGGTACAATTCCCTGGCTGCCTCGTTATCTCTGGCAGAAGTTTTGTTTTTCATTGGCACTGCAGGCCATGTAAAATTAAGGAATCCCAACTAGGAAGGTCACCAGTAATGACATTTTACCCCTTCACTTTTTTGTGTGATTTTTTAGACAAAAATAAAGGTGTCTGTTTTTCCTTTGAAACTGAGAAAGTTTATTAATTACCTGGGAAGGTGGAAGGTATTTTCAGGGATGGTAATGAGAAATCAATTCACTCTGTCAGCATGTCCTCATATGTTCATATACAGCTCAGTGTATATTAAAGAATATAGAGATTTGCAGACAGGCAAGCCAACCGTGGTCTGACCCTCCATAAATATAATCAAGGGATTTATCACCCCCAGATGAGGGGTCCCAACAGCTCACAGATCCACAGGTATTTTCTGTGCTCCTTTAAGGTCTGCAGGTAGAATACATGTAGGGGTCATCTGAGACAGTGCCGAGTCTAAACACGTGCCCCCCTCCCCCTCAGACACAAACACAAAACAGAAATTACCCAATTTTTACTGAACAGGAACTTGTAGCAATAATGTTGTTTTGATGATTTCAAAAACAAAGCAATATTGAGATTGGTGTCATCTGCTGAGCAGAGAGTTCACTGTAATGTCTGGCAGACGACGGCCATGTGGCAGGAGCAATCAGGCGAGTACCTTTAAGAGAGAATGCACTGGTGCCAGTTCGCATGCTGCCCCGTGTCATCATGGGATTTCCTCTGGGGCTCCAGGTTCCCCCCCACAGTCAAAAAACAGGCAATGCCCATAGGTGTACACGTGTGAGTGTCTGGTGCATGAGTGTGCCCTGCGATGGGTTGGTGCCCCATCCCAGGTTGTTCCCTGCCTTGTGCCCATAGGCTCCAGACCCCCCATGACCCTGAATAGGAGAAGTAGTTACAGAAGATGGATGGATGGATGGATGGATGGATGGGTGGGTGGTATTTGAGGAAAAGGGGATTGTTCTGGGGCCAGTGGCAGATTTGCTCCCTAGTATACAATTTTTTTTTTGTTTTTGTTTTGAATTGAATTTTGTTTTGTCTCAAGTTTATGACGAAATTAACTTGTTTAAATCCCATTTCTGTCACCATCATCCTGAGATGCATCACCAAAGCTTATTTAATCTACGGGGAAGTTCATTGAAACTTTCCATTTAACTTTATTTATCAGATGCTTTTATACAAAGCAACAAACCACTGGGGAAAGGCCGGGGGCAGACAGCATGGTCAGCCAGGATCTCTGGAGATACAGATACAGACGCTCTGCAGCCACGGGGTTTAAACCCACAACCTTCTGCATACAGGCACAGAGCTACACTAGACCCCTATATATAGCTTCTGTATGAGATACTCCAACTAAATATTCCAACTAAATAAATCAATCATTTATAAACTGAACCTTTGGCAATCCCTTTGAAATTCAGAAAATCACCCTAACGGCAAGCTGGCATGTTGGTCTGATTTTCACCCCGAGCTCAGTCTGTGTGGAGTGCACGGATCCCTGTGTTTTCATACGATCCCTTCGGGTAACTTGCTATCATTGTTTGATTGTGAACGTTTGCTTTGCGAAGGTCTGGCGTCACAGCCCAAGCGCCCCCTACCAGGTGCTTCACAGGATAACCTGCAGACTCACTCCGAGCCTGTGCTGAATCAGCACAGATGGGCGATCGATGGACGGATCGCTCCGTTTGTTATTATATCCCGTGCCATACACAGGCAACATTCCAAGAAAAGGTCATTTTTGAAGCAGCTTAATGTTAAACATTACCACCATTAGATGGTGCTGGTGGACCATTAGACCAATCGACTAGGAACGTTGTCGTTAACGGTTTGATTATTATGCAGAGCTGCTATTAACCTCTCCGTACTCAAGAAAGTTTCTTGAAAAAACAACAGACATTACAGTGAGTTACATGAGGCAGAGGTGAGATATACATATCATATTTTACAAATGCCCAAGATGACTAACCTATGTCCCACACCTGGGTTGCACCCCGGCCTTGTGCCATGCACTTCTTGGGATGGGCTCCAAGTACTCTTCCCCATACGACGCTGACCAGGGGTGCGTTTCCAAAAAACTCCTGCTAGCAACCGAACCATTCAGTTGCGTGGTTCCGGCTATGCAACTTGTTAGAAAGTATGCTTTGGGGAAACGCAGCCCAGAATAAGCGGTGAGTAGGTGGATGGATGGATGAAATAACGCTCAGGAGATACATGCCAAGGGCACGAACTTGAGGTAACCAATTAGATATGCGTTTAAATGTTTTGGGGATTTTTGATTTTTTATTTTTTTTGCAAAATAACTGCCGCCCATAATGATTATCTATAAGACAACCGGGATGTGTTTTACCCGTCGTACCATGACAAAATAATAATTTGCTGTTTTATCTCATTAACTCACACGATCATAGTTTGTTCTTCCCCGGCAGTTACGCTCCATTTTCCCCAATGTGACATTGCCCAAGTTCGAGCTCATTTCAGTCCATTTGGTATGGTATGGTATGGTCCCGTTGCCGTCTGGTATCCTTGGGAAACCGCGCCGGGCAGAGGCGCCACTCGTGACGTCACGGGAGCCGCAGCGGGTTCATTCGGCCGCGTAATAGCCGAAGTGGCTTGCGAAATAACGCTCTTTCCACTAGCAAGTCTCACCTTCTGAAAAAACAGGTTATTCACACCACTCTTAGATAACACCCATACCCATTCAAAGGCGAGGTCATTAATGAATTTCATTAATCAATTATTCAATTAAAACGTAGTCCAAGGAGAGCGAGAGGGTGTCGGTACCCCCGGGCAGAGTTCGGTAACTTTCTGGGAACTGTCTAGCACTGGTTGTCAAGTCTATGAATTGAGTTTATAATAAGAATATTCAGTGGGACATATTATATTTTCTATATTGTTTCCATTCTCCCATTGCAAAAACAGTGATTTTAGGCAACTACCTAATCGGCTGTCTTAATCAGGGTCGTCCGGTCGTACGCTGCTATTTATAACATAAGTGACTTTTCCTTGTATAAAAATATAAACGCTAACTGCTCTGTGGTAGATAAGTACTGATGAGATAGGTCAACAAGGCAGGCACAGTAAATTGTATATAATTATCTGTCTGGTTCGCTTGAAGCGATCCCATGTTGGGCATCTCTGTGGCAAAGTGGCTAGCAATCTCAAGAGAATGTACAGGGCACACACACACACACAATTATATGGGCAATTAGAGCCACCGTCTGTCTTTGAACTGTGGAAGGAAACTCGTGCAATACAGAGCTCGCATTGTAACCCCCAGCCTCGGAGACGTTACCGTGCCGCCCCTGACCTCAAATGCACCCTGCAAACCCTGGATATACAAACAACGCGCCTCTATGCGTACGCAAATTGGAAACGACATCAGAAACACGCGAATACATGTCTAAGTATGCAGAAGTATTTTCGATCATCAATAACACGGGACGCATAAAAACCCCACGCCAACTCCGCCCTCGATTCCGGACTTTTCTCTGCGGATCAGTCAGTGAGATTTTGTTTCAGTCTGTTGCAAAATATTTTTTGGGCACACCAACCTGTTTTGTAGCGCCTAAGTATGGACATGTACCGTGGACGATTGGTGAGCTGGATTACACTTTGGGGATCTGCGTGGTTAGTGATCTGTTTGGATCGGGGAGACCTCTTCCAGCAGCGAGACCGCGCCGGGGACGATTTGCGCAATCGAGGATACGACAAAACCCGAAAACCTTCGCTGGGAAAAAGTTTCTCTTTTTACGAAGAGATAAGTCGAGTAAGTGGTCGATTTCACCGAGTATAAAAAGTCGTCGGTGCGATTTTTTTAAAGCTTTGGCCACGGAAAGTTTATTAACATAGCAAATACAATTAAAAAGGGAAAGAAATCTGGCGGCTTCTTAAACTAACAACAGCTATTCGCCGATTTAGTATAATGGAGATTCTTGTACTTTTACTTCGTTTTCTTCTCTTTCACCAGTTACTAATGGCTCACGGTAAAATGTGACGTTCAAACAACTTTTCCAGATCCATTTTCTTAAATTATACTGGGCAGCGCACATGCGCACGATGTCTTATCATTTTTGACAGTTCACGAACACTTATGTAGACTTCGGTGCGCACCGCAAGACCAACTATTTTAGGAAGGGTTAGTGTCACTGTTATACTTCTTTGACAGTTTCACAGTAAGATCTCACAACTCTGCCCCGTGTGCTTGGAGTTTGCATTTTCCCCTTGTTTTATCGGCTTCCTCACTCAGCATAACTGGCAGCTCAAAATCGCACATAATATATGTTTGTGTGTAAGAACCCTTCTGACATTCCCAAAAAGCAGTTTTCCTTTATGATTTTGATTTTGGAACACATTTTACTGCCGTTATTTACTGTTTAATAATAGACTGTCTAACTGTGGCATGTTGCATGAAGAATGTCTCACCCCTGCAATATTTGGACAATATGCAATGCCATCTCTCACAGTTAAGCTAAGTAAGTCAGGTGGGGTGAGATCACACAGATAAGCAATGATCCTCCACACTGCATTTTATTTGCCTGTCCGTTCTGCTGTGGCCAGCTACTCTGTATTGCATCCTAACTTCTATACCTTATTAGAAAACAACATTGGACAGTTGAAGAGCGCTTTGCCTATCATGCACATGAATAATCTTAGAGCCCAACTTGTGAAGGGTCCGTGTGCCATTTAGAAAGTCTCATCCTAGAGGCTGCTTTTAAAAAACTTTGAAATGGTGTTATTTGGAGCAGAGACACTGCTGTGTCTCGACTGTGTGTATTACTGGCTCAGCTGCTGCTCTTAAAAACATTTGCTTGGTTTTATTATGTTACTATAACGGTTATATAAGGTATCCGTGACATATTTGTGAGGCATTGTGTGTTTGCACTATTGTGCATTTTGGCATTTTGTCATTGGGATGTTCTGTTGTTGTGTATGACTTCTGCCTTGTCTTTTTCCTTTTGTGGTAGATTTGGTATATATAGTAGATATATTTAATTTTGCTTATATCATTTCTTTTCTTCTCACTTTTTAGTGGCGTTCTCGTTGCCCATTCCCCTGCGGATCACCTCGCAGCGTGTGCTGCGGGTTCGTCCTTGAAATCCAGTCACGCTATCAGTACCCTAAACACCCATTTGGCACGGGACTCTTCCATTATGCTGGCAGGACAAATGACTCTCCCCATGCGAGTCGCATTCGGGGCGCAATCGCCGCGTCCTTAGTATGACTATGCCCTGGATTCTGTGAACCAGGGGGCTTACTTTGGGTTTCCGGGTCTTAAAGGGTCCCAGCGTGGAAATCTGACAGCATTAGAGGCTGACAAAGGGCTGTCTGTATGCTGCTCACTTTATAGTTTCAAATAACTTATTCTTGCTTCTCCGTATACTCTTGTCTTTACAGAAAGGCTCATATTCTGTTATCCTTGGTACTGGGAACATGCAGATCTTCACCCACTCCTCAGTCAGTTCCGCCAAGTCCCCTTTGCTAAATCCTGTGCCACAGCAAAGCTGATTTATCTGAGATAAAAATAAGAACTTCTGATTCCTCGCTCATTATGGATGTCATTTGCCTGAAACTAAGGTATCACTACCTGTCACACTACCATGGAGTACATTTCAATGTTACTTTCTTTTTTTATTTTGTAAAGAATGATTTGTCTGCCATTAGTTATTTAATTTATTGCTGTGGATAGATTTTTGGTCAATTTTTTGGTTCTGTTCCTTAAGCACTACACAAGCTTTGTGTTTAACGTTCAGGCAGAAAGTTTACCTTTTTTTTTTCAAGGTACACTCTGTCCGAACATTGTGCCCTTTTAGCATGTCCTTCCAGGTACACACCTGCCTCCCCATACTTTAGATAAGGCCTCCGGGGCTGTTTAATCATTATTATTATTATTTTGTCCTCATGACGGTGGTGATAAATTGCACCAGAACAACTGCCTAGTATAGCAACAAATTAATTAATTTAACAAACCACTAACACAAAACATGCCCATTTCTATAAGTGCTATATTATGCATCCTGCACAGGACTGGGTTAGCCATAAACGCAGCTGCCTGTTTTGGGCCCATCATGATACCATGCCTATGCCGAGCAGCAGTAATGTGGTACTCTGGACAAGCACTGTCGGCCTTCATGTCTCACTGCCATCGGCTTTCTGTCGTGTGCTAGCTGCCGTGGGACAGTGTTTGGAGTCCTCTCCATTTTCTCCTTTTAGTCTTATTTGCATGAAAAAGAGCATTTTCTCTCTCTCCCTCCCTGTCTCTCCCGCCACAGCAGCCCCTCAGTGGTGATGCTTCTCCCATCTGCTTCCATTTATCCGCCAGAGTGGTTTTCACCCAGACCTGTTCAGTGGAAGCGACCGGTTTATTTAGCAGGTTAAGTCGATTTCCTGAAGTGTTCCATTGACCGGATCTCCAAAGACCTTCACAGTCACATGGAGGGAGGAAATCTCGCCGGGCATTGGGCACTTCAGTGTGAAGCAGATTTTCCTGGAAGAGCTCTGCTTGTGCTGCTGTGTCACAGGGCCTGTGAATCACTCTCCTGGGCTGTGTGTCGCTGACCCGTTCAATCGCATCGCCGGTCTTAATGCTGCTCGCCTCTCTGCCCTTCGTTGTTTTCGGTGTTGGCCGACTCATCCCAAACATCTGGCGTTCCTGGAAGCAGTCACATTTGTAACCGAACAGATATGAGAACACATTTGGAAGTGATTTTGTACAAAGCTGCTCTTGCTGGGGGCACAACAGAAGGTCATTTAAGCACTCATATTGTTATGATGTAGATCTCCCATTTGATGATATATGCTGTACAAATAGTAACTCATTCAGAGGCCACTTTGTTTTCATCTAGGGTTACAAACGTTCGTGAGACAGGGAAGGGCAGGGCCTCGCATTGGTCTCGGGGGGTGGCTGTTATAGGATATTGTTTGCAATGATTCTTTCCATCCGTTTTTTTATACCTGGTGTGCTTATAAATTAATGTAGTTGTCTTCTGTGTGCTTTTCTGTAGTGAAATGCATAGTTTAAGAGGACCTTTTGCTGTCCCTGTCCTCCATAGTCTCACTTGTAAAGCACTGTGTGTAGCACTGTTCTTCAGCTTAGCAGATCTTAGCCTGTTCAAGTGTGGTATAGCGTTTTGCTGCATATACAGTTAAAAGTCGAATTCAGGCGAGTAGGCTCAGGCAGGAATTTTTTGTACAATCCAGACATTTGACAGTGTTTTCAAAAGCAATGCAATTCTGGTATTTTGTAATCTTGCTGATAACATACGTGCACCCCCAGCTAATTTTGTGGCCAACATTTCAAAATGCTGTAGAATGCCCAAAATACAACGGTATTCTGTAATACGAGCCAAGCCTACATACAAGTTTCTTGTGTTATATATTGTACAATATGTTGTATAATATGTGATTTGTTTGGAAGGGTACTCCTACCCTCGAAAGGCCATTTAATGCAGCATAACATTCCAAATTCTCACATGACATTTGCCAATAGTGTAAACGTTTCGGATTCTGGGGAACAATTGCATGGTCTAATAGACCATTGTTGTTCTTCTTTAATTACTATGCATGCTTTAGAACAACCTAATGGCAGTTTATTTCAGTGCAGATTCATGCTGCCTTTCTTCTGCTGGTTTTATTTCTGTCTGATCTCTCTTGCTCTACACAATTTCTTTGTTCTGCACCAAAATAGTTCAAGAAAATATTCTTCGAAAATGGCCCAGCAAAGACAACACTTGTCTTCAATTGAATGTGCCCCGCGGTAACAAATCATTTCTTTGCCCCACATCCAAACAAGTCTCCACATTCTTTGCGTTCCATCATTCCAGCCTTTGTGTCCTGTCTGCAATTCCTATTAACATGAAAGAAATGAACGAAGGAACAATGAATACTGTTCCATGATTGGTTGCTTTTTACTTTGTCTGAAAATGACTGTTTTTAATTGGCCATGTTACGAATTTTTGGAATGGGCTAGTTGTCTGGTCATCCTTTATGGACTTAAGGACATATCTGAGTGCAGCCCAGATGCCGGTGCCTGGTGGAGTGTGGTGGGTCTGCTTTGAGAATTTCTTTGGTTTCCACATCGTGGCTCCCCAGATTCGACGTTTCCCATCAGCAGTGGAAGCTGAAAAGCAAATTCTGTGTTTTTTTTTTTTTAGCCAATTCTATATCAACTGTACATCGGCTTCCCGTAGGCAGAGTCCCTCACCAGAGTGCCACTGAGCCTTCATTAACAAGCAGAATGCCTTGTCTCCCCATTTCCATCCTCTCTCTCTATTTTCAAGCCAAAAATAAACATATTAGTCTATTTGATGTTTCTTAATTTATGTCAGGAAGCTGGTACGGGGAGACAGTGCAGGAAGTGGGTGGTTTGTGAACTTCTGGTTTCGTTTATTCCAGTAAATCGTATTTTGAGAAGCTGTATTTTCACCAGGGCTTTATTTGCCCCATGTCTGTGTGATATTCGTGTTCCCTTGTAGAAGAGTGTAGAACAGAGAATGTTTGAGGCGGTGAAACTGACGCAGATGGAAAGGTCATTGAGCAAATTCTTGTTCCCATTACCTGTGCCAAAGACTGCAGATTTTTGATGTTTTGGTCACTCTGCACCATGTTTTCAAAGCTAGTTGACTTTTGGGCAGGTCTTCGGTATTTTTGTCCAGGACTATCATGTCCAGGAATAGTAATTTACTGTTCCTGTTGAGCCATACTACAGCTGGATAGTCCATAATGCTAACTAGTCCTTTGTGTATTTTGAATGACTAAGTGATTGTTAGAAATGATTGTTATTGCTTGTTAGAAATGATCTCTTTCAATGTTCTTTTATTTTAACACTTAGGATACTCAGACTGGGGCGGCACGGTGGCGCAGTGGGTAGCACTGCCGCCTCACACCTCTGGGACCAGGGTTCGAATCCGGCCCAGTTC
>JAODKL010000062.1:5176369-5186435 GCA_026780765.1 Petrocephalus schoutedeni
GGCTGAGAAAGTTCTGGCGAGTGGGATTCGAGGCGGCAGACCGTCTACCGCCCCGTGGCCAGCGTGTTCCCCAGGTCCCCACCCACACCGCTGTGTGTTGTGATTGGCTGGTGGACAAACGCCGAGTACGTTTGTCCAGGCCAAACTTGCTGGTGTTTGGTCCAGAACGTTCCACACAGCACTCCCCAGTGGTGCTGGGATTGCGGCGCCCGCTGGATGGCGGCGCCCCCACAGCTGGAGAACACAGATGCGCCTCTGGCGTCGGTACCGTCACATGGCGAGAGAGGAGGTGACCGGCCCTTCACAGCCCCCAGTTTCACAAACATGCATCTACGAGGGGGTGCTTTTCAGAGGGGAGGCGGGGTTGCTCTGTCCAAAAATGTTTTCATCAGTGTCTGTGCCTTGATTCTTTCAGACATTCTGCAGCTTCTCATTCGAAAGGAATGTGCAGAGAATGGTTTTCGAAATTCTCCTCAATGTTTTTTTTTTCGTTCTTAAAAAGAGATGGTATAACTCATCCGCCACAGAGTTTTGAGAAACTCCATCAAAGACAGAACTGAAGTGGTGTCTTCAATGTCCCTGTGACACAGCAAAGATTAATACACATCACTTTATCCTGTGCTGGTACAAAATCCCGCTCCACAGCGAGTTGCTGAATCTGTACTGCTGCAGTATTTGCTATAGTCTACCCACTGCTCCACTTTACATTGCTTTGCTCTGCCACATATCACTTCATGTTGTATGTTGCAGTATGTTGGTCATGGTCATGCACTCTGTTTATATTTAAGTTTACACTTATGTTCTAAGTCCATATTTAATAAGTGTTTTTAAGTTGAGAAATGTTGTGTATCCTATATTATTAGAGGGGAAAATGTCCAGTTACCGCACAGGAAAAATCGGCAGCATATAACGGCCATCAGCTGATCCTGACATCTAAATATCAGCATTGGCTATAGAAAAACCCATATCGGTTGACCTCTACTCAGCACCTTGATTTCCGGTGTCATTTGCACTAGTGAATTACTTGGCATGGGCTTTTATCACAAAACACACGTCCTTATGCACTCATCCACCATAGAGTTACGACAGGATGATGGTGTTTCCCCACTGGGCTGCATTCCGTTTCGGTTCCTGTCGGTTCCTAGACTAATGATGTTTACTGTAACCTGTTTGAATTCTCTCGAGTGGGGGCTGGATAGAATTTGTTGGCTGAGGAAAGGATACTACCTCCCCCCCACCATCCTAGGGGGGACATTTATGCAGCCACAAACAACAGATGCAGGATATCCTCAGCTGGTCCCTGGATATCAGTCAGCTTGACATAGCGTAGTGTGGAGGGGCTGGTTTTTATAGGCAGCAGGCATGTCATGAGATGGGAATGTGCAGATTTTATCGGAAGTGAAGAAACCTCAGTCCTTGACCTCCTTTTCTGACAGGACATAATTTTGCATTGAAAATAAACTATTGTTATTGAATTAGATTTGCAGAACATGCAAACAAAATGTAAATGATAAGTATTTGTGCTAAAGCTAAAGTAGCAGGATGCAAACTGAGAGAGCTGGCTTTTGTTATCTGACCTATCTGCTTTTCCTGCCTCTAGAGCGTGAGAAGACGCGGTGTGAGCACCACCGCGACAGCCTCCTGGCCTCGTTGGGGCCACGGGGCCCACGCCCTCCAGTGGGTCAGTTCGTGCCAGAGTGTGACAATGCAGGCAACTACAGACCAATACAGTGCCATACTAGCAATGGACAGTGCTGGTGCGTGAACCGAAATGGCGAGGAGATCCCCGGCACCAGGACCGGGCCTGGGAGCAGGCCCAATTGTAAGTGACCCATTCTGAATGTAGCCCACTCTGTAGCTCTGGAGTAGAGACCTGCGCGGGATGGATTTTTCAGTCCCGCTCCTGCCCGCTCCCACAAGATTCAGTCCTGCTCCTGCCCGCTCCCGCAAGATTCAGTCCCGCTCCTGCCCGCTCCCGCAAGATTCAGTCCCGTTCCTGCCCGCTCCCGCAAGATTCAGTCCCGCTCCTGCCCGCTCCCGCAAGATTCAGTCCCGCTCCTGCCCGCTCCCGCAAGATTCAGTCCTGCTCCTGCCCGCTCCCGCAAGATTCAGTCCCGCTCCTGCCCGCTCCTGCAAGATTCAGTCCCGCTCCTGCCCGCTCCCGCAAGATTCAGTCCCGCTCTTGCCGCTCTTGGAGTGCAGGTCTCTACTCTGGAGGACTGGAATTTCCATCTTGTGTTTGTACTGTATTTGTGCAAAGCTTTCATGAGATTATGATACAAGAATTTTGATTGTGCTGGTATACTACAGGCATCGATTCAGAGGTAGTGCCCACCCCCATCGGTCCCAAACCCAAGCCAGAAGTGACCCCGCCACCCCCAGGGACACATCTGCTGTTCTCTCAGAGTGGAAAGATTGAGCACATTCCTCTAAATGGCTACAGAATGATGAAACGGGAGGCTAAAGCCATACTTCACCTTCCAGTGAGTGTGCCAGCATGAGACCCAGAGAAGTGCAGTGTTTTTGGCTATTTTTTAGGCATGTCTATGATGCGGGTGACTGACGTAGGCAGGATGTGAGCAATTTGTATTTTCTTGCGGTCTGTCTGTGCGATATTAAGTGTGAGTCACACATCCATAGGTCAAGTGCCCTTGTTCTTATTGCCGTTGACGCACAGGGGAGGCTTTTGAGAGTGTGTCTGTTTATTTGGGTGTCTTTTAACATTTTAAATAACAAAGAAATTGCTCCTCCTGCATGCAGTACTGTGCTGTTTTTACTGCGTGCTGTTTACATATTGAAGTAATCAGAAAGACGTGTGCAAAATGAGGAGCCGTCTGTACATTTTGCAGTGTCGTGTCTGACCTGAGTTGGCTGTGCTACTGTATGTAGCTACAGGTGACTAATTGCGTAACGGCAGGTTAAGATAAATGTCGTATCCCACCAGAGTCCCCGGTGACACGTACGATGCCGAGCTACTAATGAGCAGCTGATCTTTTCGAAATGTTTGTAAACGAGGGCTGCGCTTGCTTCATCTAACGAAGAAGAGCTGCATAAATTGCACCTACGCGTTTCATAAACTGTATATATATCCACATAAATTGTATAAATCTTGCTATTTGACTAAGCATGTATATCGCATGCGGTCAGTCAAATGATCACATGGAAAGTTCTTTGAAAAAGTCCAGAACTGAAGTGTTTTGTCTAGACAGTGGTATAAACATGGGAGACACAGTCTCACTTTGGAGCTTTCGTGCTCTAATGATCCAAAGACACCCAGTTTAACCCTGAAGTTCCTTGGTCCCTAACTAATCCATAGGAAAAGGTGGTCATTGGAGTGGCCTACGACTGTGTGGATAAGATGGTGTACTGGACAGACATCTCCACTCCTTCCATCAGCAAGGCCAGTCTGCATGGGGGCACACCCGTCATGGTCATCAAAACAGGTAGGTGAGAGGTCAGAGTCCCAAACGAGTCCAGCCGGCCCACACGCACTCATTCTCTTTCTTTGTCTGCTTTCGGCTCTCGCTCAGATCTGGAGAGCCCAGAAGGGATCGCCATCGACCACCTGGGCCGGACCATGTTCTGGACAGACTCTATACAGGACCGGATCGAGGTGGCCTCCCTGGATGGTAGCAAGCGCCGCGTCCTGATCAGCACGGGCCTGGTGAACCCACGAGCTATCATCACAGACCCAGTTAAAGGGTGTGACACCAGTGTGTGTCGCTATGTGTGTGTGTGTGCATAACGACATTTAAACACTGCTACTGGGCACATTTGGCTCTGGTATAATGCCACCTAAATACACCAAGTGTGTGTGTGTGTATGTGTATGTGTGTGTGTGCATGCTCTCCTTTTAGAGATTTAAACACAGCTACTGGGCACATTTGGCTTCAGTATAATGCCACCTAAATACACCAAGTGTGTGTGTGTGTGTGTGTGTGTGTGTGTGCATGCTCTCATTTTAGAGATTTAAACACAGCTACTGAGCACATTTGGCTTCAGTATAATGCCACCTAAATACACCAAGTGTGTGTGTGTGTGTGCATGCTCTCATTTTAGAGGTTTAAACACAGCTACTGGGCACATTTGGCTCTGGTATAATGCCACCTAAATACACCTAAATACAATGACCTAATAATTGTTACCACCTTTATCCTTTACTCAAATGCTGTATGTTATCCTGGCCTTAAGATTCATTAAGATTCTTAACCAAACATCCCCCCACCAGCCACTTATACTGGGCGGACTGGAACAGAGAATCTCCTAAAATCGAAACCTCCAACATGGATGGGACGAATCGGAGGGCACTGGTGCAGGATGACCTGAAACTGCCGAATGGCCTGACCTATGACCCCCAGGGTTCACTGCTGTGCTGGGCGGATGCTGGTGGGTTCCGTGTGTGCCACATAATGCACTGCATGCCTAATTTGCAGGAGCTTTTAGAGAGTGGTTGGGGATGATTGCGAGACACTTAAGTACCATTAAGTAGTCATGCCCCGCATAACAACATTTCGGATGGACCGCATATGTGGTGGTGGTTCCATCCATAAGGTCATAATAGAGAGGAGAAATTCCTGATGCATAGAGATGTCGTAGCCATAGTAATGTCATAGTACAATGTATTACTCGCATGTTTCTGGTGATTCTGGTGTAAACAAACCTACTGCATTGCCTGTCGTATATAATTACGCACAGTACATAATACATGATACATACATGATACTTATTAAAAAAAATTTACTGTAACCTACGTGTGTAGGAGGCTATACCATCTAGGTTTGTGTAAGCACACTCTATGATGTTTGAATGACTAAATTGCCTAACGGGGCAGAACGTATCCCTGTCCCTAAGCGACACATGACTGTACATTCAATGTCAGAAGAGAGACCTTGAAACCAGTGGGGGTTGGATAAACACTGTCAATCACTGCCTGGAACCAGCAAAGTAACCAATTGGGGTAGACAATTCAGTGACTAAGAGCTTATCAATCCCACCTACCATACCCTTCACAGTGTCATTTTTTCCAGCCTCGCCCACTCAGCCATCTCTGTAACCAAGGTACACTCCCCAAACCACAGGCACCCACAAGGTAGAGTGCATGAACCCCAGTCATGGCACCCGCAGAAAAGTGCTGGAGGGGCTCCAGTACCCCTTCAGCATCACGTCCTATGGCAAGAAACTCTACTACACCGACTGGAAGAGGTGGGCTCCTCTCATCTTACAGAGCAGTGAATTGCATGCACTGGACGTTATTGACTTAAGGCCCATGATATCGTTTGGTTAACAAAGTTTTGTAGTGCTGCCTTGTGACTGGGTGAGACCCTTTTCCGTGTTAGTATGTGGACTGTGTCAGGTGTAAGTCGTAGGTGTCTGAGGGACAGCAGTATGGTCTAGTGAGCATCCATGAGGCCCACAAGGGAACACTACTGACATCAAGTGTTTTCACGATGAGTGAGCTTGAGATGTGGGCCACTCAAGAACTCAGGAAGATGTCGACCGATAAGTGAAATGTCACTGGCTTGACTGCGGAGTGCCTTTTGTCTGGTGCCACAGGGACTCCGTGGTGATGGCGGACAGCTCCGAGGGAATGGAGTCAGACGAGTTCCAGCCCCAGAAACGATCTCGGCTATATGGAATCATTACGGTTTATCCCCAATGTCCAGCAGGTACAACATAGTCGTAGACTCTCTGTCACAGAGTTAATGGTCCTTGAAATTGACCTGCTTGCTGAGATTCAGTACACCTGTGTGAAAACATAAGTATCTATTTTTTAAACTGTATACTGTTGTCTGTTACCTAGACAGGAAGTCATTTGTATAGACTAAGTCAAATTTTTGGGTCAAACCGTTTATATATGTATTAGTGAGATACAGGGAGAGTCCATGCAGGTGTTCTGCATGTGTGTTGATCCCACTGTCAAGCATGAGGGAGAGAGATTCTTGGAGCTGCTAACGGAGCTGGTATTCTTCACCTAATACTTGGCGATCTCATGCGACATGGCTATCTTGGCATGCTTCAAAGATATGCCACTCCATCAGGGGTAGACGGTGCTTCATTCCTCAGCAAGATAACTACCCAGACCACCCCAAAATTGTGCAAGAAATATCTCCCCCAGAAGGAGAATGCAAGATAGCTCAAGCTAATGATCTAGCCTGCCCATTCTCTAGACCTCAATCCCATAACACTCTTAGGGGGCGAACTGGACAGAAGAGCAAACACAAGCACCCTACATCTCCGGGGTTTGCTACAGAAGTGGGTGCGTGCATGTTGGGTGATTTCTGAATCTGGTTCAACTTGCTGACCAGTTTGGGGAGCTGATATGAATGCAAATCGTGGCTATTTTGAAGAATCCGACAGGCAGTTTGGACCTTCCTTGTGCTCGGCACTCCTGTCTCTTTTCTTTAAATACTGTAGTGTGTTTTCCTTTTCAAGTATTTGCGGAAGGCATTTGTTTCATTGTGAAGGCAGCTGACAGGCTGCGATGTGTGGTTACAGTGCACCTCTGTGGTTGCGGGTACGTCTCCTCTGCTTGCTCGCTTCTCCTTGTGTTGGTCTGGGTTTCCTCCTTTGGGTTCTCTGGTTTCCTCCCACAGTCCCAAAGCATGTGGTTTTATTGGACTGGTGTGTGGAAATTGCCTCGTGCATGTGTGCATTGTGATTGACGGGGCATGTTGTCTTGGGTGCACTATAGTCTTTGCTTCCTCAGATAGCCTCCAGGCTTAGTGTCAGCCTATGCTGGAAATGCAGTAATGGAGAAGATCGATGCTGCTGTCAGACGTAGACTAAAGAGCATCGTCCTCCCTTTCTTCACTTTCACGTTTGGCCCCATGATGGACAGTCTTGCTAATCTGTCTGACACATTATTTCCAATAAAATGCAGAGAAAAGCACTAACTACTGAGGCCACTGTAGGCAGGTAAGCAGAAATCAGGCTCTGCCTCTTGTGCTGATGCCGGGTGAAGATTACTTTGCTGTGTAGTGGGCAAAATGAGAGGCAGGAACTCGGAAACATTTAAGCAGCAGAGGTGTAAGAGGCGAGAAATGAGCAACTTAGGAGAGACTAATTCCCATACCGTGACAATACCTGTCCAGTATGGATGTCTGGGAGTTTCAGAAGGCGCTGCATCGAGTAATGAAAATGTAGCTATGAGCAGGTGGCCAGCCGCACCCCTGGGAATGAACTGCTTAGGGCTGTAGATTAGCAAGTGTGTCGGAAGTGTGCTGGGGCGGGGAGTGTTTTATTTCTTTCAGAAATGTAGTGGGAGACAGGCGATGTGTCCTTGTTAAGGAAAGGATGTATGCTCATATCTTCTGTCATGGTAGGGAGGCACAGTGACGAGGGGCCAGAACTCAGTGAATCTGCCTGCATGCCCTTGGTCTTCATTTTGGGGGCCTGCTTGGAGGGGGAGTGCATTTTATTCTCTTGCAAATTCCTGTCAGGCACAAAAGTGGTAAGTCTGCTTTCTCGAAGCAGGCTGTGTTATGTACTGGGACTTAGAGGAGAGGAGTCACGGGCCTTAGCTTTAGGTAGGCGGGCCTAACCATTAGCGTGCAAGCGATCAAAATAAAAACAAACAGAAAAAAACAGCTGTGGTATGTAATGTGAAACATATCCTCCCCTTTCTGTCTGGATATTTTTTTTGTTGCTGTTTTTGTTTTATCTTTTTCTATTTGCAGTCTGACCATGCCCCCACCCCCTTTCCCCCACAGGGAGAAACTACTGCTCTGTAAACAACGGCGGCTGTACACACTTGTGTCTAGCGACTCCATCTGGCTGGTCCTGCCTGTGCCCCGACAGGCCTGCGGCCACAGGCTGCGTGGAGAGGGAATTCAGGTACTGAAGGCCAGGAGCTGATGCGGGACTAACTTTGAGCAGCTCCAGAAGATTTGCACATGGTTCTTCCCCATCCCACTGCCGCTGTTCAGTCGCTGATCCGTTCCATCCACACTGAGCAGAAGAGCAGGATTGCAGTGACTGTCCTTTTTCTGTAATCTTACAAAAGGAAAAAAAAAAGATATTCTTAAACCCTCTATTAAACCACAGACACTTATTGTAAATGAATGCAAATATGGCTTTTCATTATGCTGTACTACACTCAAAGTTTTTTAAAACAAACATGGAGAGTGGACTCACCATGAAGTGTACAGAACAGTAACGTTTGAAGATTCCGGTGGACGCACGATGATGATGTCATCACCATTAGCAATGAAGTATCAGGTATATTGCACTAAGTAATAAGGGGCTGCAGGGACTTTCATGCAGCTGGTAGGAGAGCAGCATTTGCAATCTGTACAGCTTTTCAATAAAACTGTTTTTTGAAACAGGCCCAGGTTTGGTTTATTTATTTGTTTGTTTAAAAAAACATGATTTAATGCTTGATCCTTACTCCTGAAGAAAAAGCTTTGTTTCCCCCCTGGATATTCTCAACTTTCAAAATTCACCAGGCAGAACTGAAGAAGACTGGTGTGTTTATTTGGGATAATGAGCAAAACATTTTGCGAGCTGAAGTGCTCCAGAATCTCCCTCGGACCACACAATGCTGCTGGTATTTTGTTAGGGTTTTGGGCAGTGGGCTTTTGAACGGCAATGTCAATAGTCAATGGCATAAATGTGCTGAGGTGGAGTGTGCTTCAATAGGTTGAGCCTCTGCACCTGAGATCAGATGGTTAATGGTTCAAATGCTGCTAATAGATGCCCCTGTTGTTCTTCTGTACAAGGTCCATGACCCCCCCCCCCCCCCCCCCCAAGCTTGCTCTCACCTGCATGTGTCTCATGGAGCACAAGATGGGGCAGGCAAAGACAGAATTAAACGTTAAAGCATCTGTGTTCTCTTGTGACTGAGCTGGTACCCCCCTCCCACTGGATATTCTCTTTGGCCCTGTGCTAGGTTCCAGCAGGGTTCCAGGCTCACAGATGGTTTATGGAACATGGGCGCTTTGATCTTCATGTATTTGTCAAAAAATGTATGTTCCCATTGGAATTAAAAGGAGAAATAATAATAATTAAAAAATAGTTCTGTTTTATTCATGACAAACCAGGACCAAGCCTTTGAAATGAATGAGGTTCATTAATTTTATTTTTTTTTGTTTCTTGTGACAACATCTTTAGAGGAATAATCATAAATGCATTTGCTATAAATACAATTGAAATGGAATGCAAAGACAAATAATTCTGAATTCATAATCGAAACACACATCTGTAGTGTGTGTGCACGCCCAGCGATGGACTGGCATCCCATTCAAAGTCATACCCCAGCTTTGTGTCCAGTGCTTCTCGGGACAGGTTCCAGGTAGAGTTGAGCAAACACCTGAAAGTTCGGGTTCGACGAGTTCGGCCGAACTACGCCGCAAAGTTCGAGTTCGGGACCCGCTATAGGTAAAAAAAATCGCTATAGGTCACCAACAGAACAAATAGCCAGATGAGATTCCTAACACTGTACCTCACTTCAGCTGCCTGCTTCCTGTCCCTGCACTACTCAGAGCTGATGGGCAGTACTACGCGTGATCCAGCTTTTTTAGAGGCTGGGTCACATGATGCACCGGCCAGTGACAGCCATGCCATTAGTATGCTTCTAAGGGCACACAACTTAAAAGCTTGTTGATTGGCTGCCCTGTAGCCTTTCAACAAGCTTTATTAAACACCCGAACACCGAACTAAAGTTCGGGTTCGGGTCCGGGTACCAAAAACCGTAAAGTTCGGTACGGACCTGCACTTTACAGTTCGGGTTCGCTCAACACTCGCTCCAGGTCCTAATGTGACACTGTCCTGTAAACAGTTAGAAGATGGATGGATAGATGGATGTATGGGTTAAAAACAATAAATCTAAATATAAGCTCCTACAACTGAAATGGGGTCCTATGCTGTGCAGTTTATGTGTTCTGTGCTCTGTGACATCCATAACCAGCCTTCTTTGCCTGTCAGATGTAAATGTTATATTGATAATCCTATATGCATTGTTTTTTGACAAGCTTCAGGTTTTTTTATACAAAAGAAAACTTATAAATATTCCTGAACAGTATGCACACCAATTCACTAATTCATCAATGCTTTTGTCAATTCACACCAT
>JAODKL010000062.1:5216490-5232694 GCA_026780765.1 Petrocephalus schoutedeni
ACCCGCCGGGGGGGGGGGGGGGGGGGGGGTTTGATTCTGCTTCACAAGATAGGCATAGGCGCCAGATCCACCAAACGGTCTGTGATGAAGATGCTGGTCGAACTGTTGCGTTGAGGGCAAAACAACGGGTTTGAAGTCGAGCGGGGGCTGTCTAAGGACTTAAACCCTTGTGGGGTAAAATTCGGGAGTCTGTGCTGTTAAACTGACCCCACCGTCCTCGGCGGACCTCGGTGCAGCTTGGTGAGCCTTGGAGTGCTATGGCACAGCCTTCTGCACCACCGGGCAGCTACGGATGGTCTTATGACCTGAACCGTGACACTTTCACATTCCTGCTCCTTTGGGGAAAAGAAGTGGCACGGCAGCTCCACTAGTTCTAAACGTGTTCTTTTCTTGGCAATAGAAGACCAGGAGTCCAGCATGGTAGATTTCTGTTTAACGTACAGTGAGAGGTGGGGGCTCTGTTGACCGGGGCTCTGATTAGCGCTGGTCACAGGAAGGCAGGTTTCGAGCACCCAGGCGACACTTTGGGCCACCATTACCCCCTTGTTGGATCTGTAAGCAGTTGGTCAGGCTGGACCTGCTGGACGCGGCTCTCTGCCTGCTGTGATCACCAGCTGTGGGGATTAGAGGAGCTCCTGGCAGCGCTGACGTGTAGCTGGAAAGGGGAAGAGCGTGGAAAGTCTGCCATCTTGCTCACTTGCTCAGCTTCCAGTCTTATTCCTGTTGTCAGTCTTGGGAATAACGAAACTGGTTCTCTCTGGATGGGTGGCCGCTTTACTCAAACCCAGCCCTCGTCCCCCTACAGAAGCATCAGTCCGGCTTAGAGGCATCGCTGCCCGCGGAGGAAGTCTCGGAGGACGTGGACGAGCCCCCGGGCTGTGACATTCGCCCTCCTGGCGAAGAGGAGGGCTACGAGGCAGACAGCGAGGACAATCCCGAAGACGCCAGTGACCTGGAGGAAGGTACAGGGTCCTGGGGAGGCAGCCGAGTCGCCCCCCCCCCCATGCCGCAGTGCATAGGCACGGATCCTGGCAGGTGATTGATAGCTCCAGAGTGACGGTGGCTTCCAAGAGTGGCAGCCCGACCCATATGCTATTGGTCCCTTTAAGTAAGTCGATGCACGTAAATTTGATTGGGAAACTGGAATTAAGCAGATCCGCTGCGATTTGAGGAAAGGATTATCTCCTCAGCTGAAGAGTAAACAAAGTGCCAGGTCGCCCTCCTTTAGCCGTGGTCAGCCCTTAGTGCAGCTACATGATTGTTTTACTGCACTGCTGCTGGGGTGGAGACAATACCAAGGTGGACGGAGAGCTGGTGGGTGGAACGAGCTGTTCAGGAGAGCATCTGTGAGGATTGTAGAAGTCATTGTAGCAGTGCATTCCAACCCCCACCCTGAAGAAGGCCAAAACCTCAGATTTCCTGCCTCGTACCTCGCCTTGGCCAGCCGTGCTGTTTACGGCGTGCAACAAATGACCTCCATGCCTCGCTTCATACTTCGTGGACGGAAACTAGGAGGTTAGATTAATCCCTGTCAGTGGAAGTTTTGCAGCAGTAGTTTAAAATTTGTTGCATGTGGTAGATATGCATGATTTCTGTTATGAAATGCGGGTTCTAGACTGCAGTGCTGATTTGAGTTTTTTTAAACCCGAAGCAACTCAAAGTAGTTATGGCACTTTTCCACTGCTTCCAAGAACTGAGCTGTACCCAAGCTGTACCGTGAACTGGCAGTTTTCCATTGTAAAGTATATGAGCCGTACCCGAACCACGCTGCCATGGCCCTGCTTGCTAGCAGGGCCGCAAGTGTGACTAAACCAAGCTGGTTGTCTCGCCACCATCTGATTGGTCAATATGCACGGAGATAGTGGTGTTCTGTGCATGGATTATCTAAAGGAAAAACCATATATTCTATGTATTATTCATTATTAGTCGTATCCCGCCTCGCATTGTATTGATGCATTCCCGATAATTTGGAAAATTCCTCTAAAACTGTACTGTAGAACCGTGCTGTAATGTCTTCACAGCATGACTTTGGTACGGCTTTGTTCCTGTATGCTAGTGGAAAAGTATTTGGTCATTTGATTTTTAGTGCCACTTTTTGCTCTTGGTTAGCACACCTGTCCATGATTCTGGGGGGAGGGGCTTTGATTTGTCCAACCACCACTGGCCAAAATATCTTAATAAGTTGCACTTATTTGCTGAAATTTCTGGATGTTAAACAGAGCAGGTTGGGTGGAGTAGATTCAGCCATCCAGGAAACATCATAGCGCCACTGCGTTAATTGAAAGCCTCCCAAAAGGGGAGATGTGCTAAAGAGGGAGGAATGTGGAGCCCCCCTCTCCCACCTCCTCAGAGCTGGGGGAGTACTCTTGTCCATAGCCCAGTGTTTCCCAACCTGGCCCTCGGGGACCCACAGGCGGTCCATGTATTTGCTCCCTGCTGGACAATCCAGAGTAAAATATGTGGACTGTCTGCGGGTCCCTGAGGACCAGATTGGGAAACGGTGCCATAGGCCACGGACACCTGGTCAACGCAAAGTCCTGGCTTGGCTCAGTGGGAAAGGCAAGAAGACCTTCACACACCACTGGAATATGTCAGCGTGCTTTATTTTCCATGGTACAGGAAACGGCAGATGTCGCATTAATCCCATTCATCCTTCTTGTCCAGTCAGGGCTGCCGTGTTCTAGCTGTGTCTGGGGGGGGGGGGGGAGCTTTAGGGCAGGGTTCGCCTCGTGTAGGGTGCCAGGAATGGGGAGAATAAGCAGGCTCTGTGCGGTCCGTCAGATTCATTTGTCACTGCTGTGACTGTGCCTCTGTCACCAGAAATAATTATCTCAGGATCTAGGCATACCTAGTACATTACGCTCCTGTAGCTGCTGTCTGCTCTTCGCCCCTATTTCACTGGCTGTTGCTTATATCCTCTTTTTTTTGTACGGGATAATATAAATTGCTTGGGATAAAAAGCTTCTGTGAGATTAAGCGTAGGCACATTTTATTCTGACGGATCAAGTGGTCTCTAGAGCTAAACTAAATCCAGTATAGTTGTCCTGCAATAGAAGAGGTGGGCGTGTCTGCGATGTGGGGGTGGGGGGGTTGGTGTGTGTGATTGATTGGCCGGGGCTCACCTGGCCTGTGTGACGTGTCTGAATGGTGTCGTCTGTCCCTCCCTGGCAGAGGCGAGAATGGAGCTGTCCGGCCTGGGGGAGGACGGGCTGGGGCTGGCCACAGCCGTGGCGGCAGTGGAGGGGTGGGCGGGCCGTGGCGCCCTGCTCTTCCCTGAGGTCTGCGCCATGGAGCTGCTGCTGCTCTCTGCTGGCTCCCCAGAACTGGAGGTGCTCAGACACGTGCTCCGGGGCCTCCTGGGGGCCGTCCGCAGCCACCCCCGCAATGCAGCGCTGCTCTACCAGCAGGTCAGGACTGCTACCTCCACCCCTTGCCTCTCTCACTTCTTATTTTAGGCCCCTCTTTTTCCTCTGCTTTTATTATGAACTTTCTGTTTCTGTTTTCAAACATCTTGCCTGACCCTTACTTCTTTTTCCATCCTCTTGCGCCCCCTACTGTCTTTCTTTTAATTTGCAGCTTCGATTCCAGTATGTAAGACCGCTACTGTTGTGCAGTCTCCCTTTCGTTGTGTCTTTTTAGATTATGTGGGGGTCACTTGGAGTGCAGATCCTCACTGATGCTAATTCCAGTGTCAGGTCTCATAGACCAGCTCAGTGATTTAGCCTGTGGTGGCTTCTTAGAAACCTTTAACCTGTGCCCTGTGCTGATCACCCCCCCCCCCCCCAACAGGGTGCAGTGAAAACCATCCTGGGGGGATTCCAGAATGTCTTGAACCAGACAGATCATTCTTCCAAGGGTATGTGTTCTCAGCTTCAAGCCTTTGTTGGTGGTACTGCACAGTTTAGACCAGGGGTGGGGAACCTTTAACCGATCAATGTGTCTGCTGACATTTGACCAATGTTTCCTGGCAATCCATTGATGGGAGCTACCTGATGACTCTCAAGTGACCTCTAGCTGGGTGTCTATGCAGGGTGCCAGGTCCTGCTGATGGAGCTGCTGGTCGCCATGCTGAGTGAGCGCATCACGGCAGAGGAGCTCTCCATGCTGATCCGGTTGTTTTTAGAGCAGACACCCCCCACGGTAAGAAGTGCCCTCTTGAGGACACCCGTGCAGAAACAGGAATACTGTATATTGCATGAAGATCTGAAACATAGATATCGTTCAGTGAGACCCTTTAAGGTTTTCCTCCTCATCCAGAGCTAATGGTTTAATGAGGATCTACTGACACACCTGAAAATGTAATAATCATCAAAGGATGGTCAAGATGAGCTTCTGACGTGACGTTTCTGCACCTTTGGAATACATCTGATCAGATCTTTGGTCCTGTAGACCCCTCCCCCCCCCCCCCCCCAAAAAGAAAAGTTTTTTTTTTTTTTTTTTTTTTTGGTTTCAGGTAGTTTTCAGTGCCAATGTGGTAACGAAGGCTGTTCATGTCCGCTCATGCTTGACCGCCAACTACAAGTCTTTTTTTTAACCCACTAGATGTTCCCAAGATTAGATGGTAAACATCAGTCTCGATTGAAGTTGTCCATGTCTCGGGAAAGCCAAATATAGCTTCTTTTAGTCTCACAATCTGACTAGTTTACTGAAGGTAGATCATTTTAGAATGGCCCCTTGTGCCTCCCATCCCCCACACCCCTTCCTGCTCCCTTCTGTCCTGGCCCACAGGACATCCTGTTGAGGGGCGTCCTCCAAATCGTGGAGGCCAACATGGACATGGAACCGCTGCACTACCTGTCTTTCCCGCTGGTGCCTGGTACCTCTGCCACGGGTGTCGTCTCCCCCGGGCCCAAAGCTGGTGTGGCCTGGGGGGTGCCAGCTAGTTCCAAGTCCACGGGACTGTTGTGGCGGGCCAGACTGACCCCGGGCAGACGGGAGGCGGAGGCCGACGGCCGGGCGGGCCACCAGCTCGCCTCACCTTGGCACGTGGCCCCCATCCATTTGCCTCTGGTGGGGCAGAACTGCTGGCCGCACATGGCCAGCGGCTTCAGCACGTCCCTGTGGCTCAGGGCCCACGTCACGTCCAGGGGGGAAGGCCCCCCTGAACCCGGGTATCTGAAAAGGAAGCCGGGACCAATGAGGAACAGCAGTGTGGAGAGCACAGGTACCCCGGCTTCTCTCTGGGTCTTCCGTCCGCCGTTCGGCCTGATGGCTCCATCGTGCCCCTGCTATTATCACAGCAAAATGGATGCCATTAACACATGGCTCCAGTGACGGTCCTCACACTGCTCTGCTGCATCTCCCCCATCTCCCAAAATGGCTCTAATGGCAGTTACGGTACAGCTTCTAGACGAGACACCCTCCTTTTGCCGCGCCGGCTCCCACGTGTGCTTGTCCGTTCCAGAGGAGGAGCCGTCGTTGGGGGCCGAGCGCCTCGTCCCCTCTCGCTGCCTGGACCAGCTGGTGGAGCAGGGCTTCCTCCACGTCCTCTCGCTGGGCTCGAAGGCACTCATGCTGCAGGTGTGGGCCGACCTCTCCACAGGCACTTTCACCTTCAGGTGAGCGCCAGCAGGCCCCGGGCCGGCTTCTTCATTTGGTTGGTGGGGATGCAGCCAGTGTCAGGCCAGGGCTTATAGGGCTTATGCATGTACGTATTGGACTCGCTGTTGCATGACACCACCAGGGCAGGGGGGATGGATGGATGGATGGATGGATGGATGGATGAATAATGTGTATGTACAGCTTGGTATAACGGCATAAATCAGGTGTAACTGCGAATGTCGCTTTCGGGTCAGTGGGGATTTACCCTCTTTTTCTCTGGCTCCCCTTGTCTCGGGTTGTCTCTCTAAGGATGTGCATGGACCCCAATGATGAGATGAAGGCTGGGCTCCTGGCTCAGGCCGAGTCGCCGGAGGGGCTGCTCCTGCCCGGAAAGTGGCACCACCTGGCGCTCACCTACACCCAGCAGCCCGAGGGCAAGAAAAACGTCCACGGCACGGTGACGCTCTGGGTGTGCGGGGTCAGGTAGGACCCTGGGCAGCTGCCCGCTCTCATGCCTGCTGTTCATTTGTCCTGCTTTTCAGAACAGCTTCTTCACTTGCATTGAGCCAGGATTTAAAGCAATAGTTTATAATAAGTGCATTTGCCAGTTTCTGCTGGCATTTATGCCCACAACATCAGCTGCTGCTTGTGGCTCTCTTTATTGTCGTCCATGTTAATACAAAGGAACATAATATAATATAAAGGAAGTCTTTATATTTAATTTTCTTTTTCCTGGTTGGTTTCTTAATGTTTAACAGAGGCAGAAAGTTCAGGGTCAGAGAGTAAAAATCCAGACCAAGATTTAGTTTCAACCAACCAGCTGATTATAAGGAGTGATAGTCACAGAGTGCTCACCTGGTTGGTTGAGACAGTACAAAGACAGCTGAGAGTCTGAATTTGTACTTTCTGGGCCTGAGCTCTCCACATGTGACGTTTAATGTTTTTTAATGTAGGAAATTAAGCTGGGGTTGAGTGTGCGTGTCGGTGGCAGGCGGCCGGGCAGCGTGTCACCGCCTGCTCGCGTATCCGCAGGAAGTGTGAGGTCTCCCTGGACTACATGCTGCCCAGGAAGCCGGGGATTTCCTCAGACAGCAATAAGACCTTCTGCATGCTGGGCCACTGCGTGCCGGCCCCCGAGGACATGGCCAGGCTGGGTGGGGGCTGGGACATCGGCAGCCTGCTGCTCTTCAATGGTGAGCGTGTCACCCCGACTGTCCCCCGCGCCACACCCACTGTCCCCCTGTCCCCCAGTGACACTCGGCCATTTTGCAATAGATCTCCTCCAGCCTTTGCTTTCCTTTGTTTTTTTTTTATGTATTTCCCACTTTTTTAAGCTTTTTTTGTTTTAATTTTTCCCAGTATTTTCATTGTCATTCCCTGTCAGGTCCTGTTTGTATAATATACACACCATCTAAATTATACCCCTCTATGGGTGCGATGTATGCAGTGAGATCACCAGATTTTGGGTTTAAAAAAGCAAAGTTAGCACCAAAAATCTTAAAAGTTGCTATGAGAAACACAAGCTTCCGTAGTCACAAAGACAGCCGACCCGTGAGTGACAATCGTGTACAAGACTTTTAATATTAAAAATGTAGTATGCAGTTGCACGAACAAATATTATGTATTGCTAATATTTCCATATTACATTATTTTATGTGATTTTCTTTGGCCTACACATCGTCTGTGAGTTTCTGTGATCTTTCTGCAAGCTCCAAAAATGTTCCCATTTAATTGCTTGTGGCCAGCTCATGAGTAACAACCAAAACCAGGAATGTCAAATGTGCAGAGGTGAAGGGGATACTGTATATCCACACAGGGCAGCTGTAACATGCATGCATTGCCGAAGAGCCAGCCATCATGTTACACTTACGTCTGTTTATAGTTTATAACACTAAGGCCACTAAGGCTACATGCATTTTCATGATTCTACAAGCTACACCTATCCCTGGTGGAATATCGGATCGGTTTCTTACTCCCCCGTCCCCTAATATCCAATCCTTCATTGTTTTTTTTTGCTGGTATCGGCCTGATAGCAGTAGTAGGTATTGGATCAGCGCCATCTGTACTGGTAATCAAGCCCCTTCGTGATGGGCCTGCCTTTATTCGCCAGGCTCTCGGATCGGCCCAGAGGAGGCATTTTACCTGTACGCCAGCGGGCCAGACTTCACCTCCATCATGCCCTGCAAGTACGGCAAGGCGGGCGTCCTGCTCTCCCGCTACGTGACGCGCGAGGGACTGCAGAGCGAGCGCGTGCGCGAGCTACTCATGAAGAACCGCCATGCGGACACCTCGCTGCTCATCGTAGGTCTCGCGTGGCCTTCTCTAACCAGGCCCCCGGTGTTCCCAAGTGTGAATCAGGGAGGCCTGCTATAATATTAGTATAAATAAAAGTCTGTCTGTGTTACCTACATTACATTTCTCTTTGTTGGCACTCTTCGTAGGAGAACCTAGCAGTGGTGTACACCCCCAGCTGCCCCACCCAGTACACCATCTATGAGCCGGTCATCCGGCTGAAGGGCCAGGCCAAGACCGTGGTGTCTCAGAGACCCTTCAGCACAAAGGAGGTCCAGAGCTCAGTGCTGGATAGCCAGGCCCTGGCGGCACTGCGGCCCGCTGAGCCACTGGGGCTGCAGAGCGTCCTGCACAAGATAGGTGGCGCCGGTGTTTTCGTCTTCCTCTTCGCCCGGGTACGATGTCCACCCCCACCATACTTATACTCCCTACCGCCATCCTTTCCTCCTTCATGACTTATGTTAATGATTTGTGCTGGAGAGGGTAATATTATGGGTGCCAATGAAAAATGTTCCTGTTGATCACTGAGGTTACATTTTGTTTTTATGCTTTTCCGAGCAGTACTGTCTTGTAGCCTTCAGCGGCGTGCTTAATCTGAAATCTCTGAAAGCTGCTATAGTAAAAATCTATAACTGAAGGCTTAGTTCTGCTAATAGGCAATCAGTCCTGTGCCAGGGCAATGAGGCTGCTCCATTAAATCTTCATATAAAATCGCCCCCCCCCCCCCCCCTCATGATCTCTTCGGCCGATGCGTTAACAGTGAAGGTTGCTGTACATGTAATCTTAGACTAGGGGGCTCGCTCTCCAGGCCCGGCGTGCAGTGTGTTGGGAAACTTTTGGAGGCCAGTTTTGTCAGGTGTCCAATGTTTCTGTCACCTGTGTACCTTTTGATGACGCACAGCACTCCAGTTTGAATGTGCGGCCAGCGTTTCATAAACAATAGTTTTCATTATCCTTAACCTTCGCTTGTAGGAGATAGGAAACATAGCTTCCGCTGCTTGAGTAGGTCTGTCATGGGGCATTTTTATATCTTTTCCCAACACTTGCCCCCCCCCCCCCCCCATAATGATTGAGCTTTGGTTTGTACATCCTAGACAGTCTCATTACCTTAGTTCAGATCAATTTAAGAAGTATCACTGGTATGACAAGCACTCTCCAAATATAATAAACATGACACATGGATTAAATGGGATGTAATACAGATAATGACCTCATCACCAGGTTGTGGAGCTCAGTGATTGTGAGAGAACCCAGGCGCTGGCCCTACAGGTGCTGCTCTCATTGGTCAAATACAACCAGCACCGCCTTCACGAGATGGAGAACTGCCACGGATATGCCATGATTCACCAGGTTCTCATCAAGTCCAAGTGCATTGTGGGATACCACATCCTGAAGGTCAGCTCTGGGTATCTTAGGCCTGTTGCCTGTTGGGGATGGTATTCTCTGCCATACTGTAGTGTTTTTTGCTTACTTATTTATTCAGCTGGATTATTCCTAGGTTCATCAATTTGACCTTTGACCTTGCAATCATTATATAGTAAGACGAGTTACCTGCTGAACTTTGACCTTTGTCTGGTCCTCAGACCCTTCTTGATGGCTGCTGCAGCGGGTCGGTTTTGATTCTGGGTGAGGACGGCCAATTTCGATTGGACACAGAATCCACCGCCGTGGTCCAGGACCTAACACTGATGTCTGAGGTGCTCCTTGACTGGAAAATCTGGTCCAAAGCTCAGGTAGGCTCTGGTTTGTGGAGATAACGTTCCAAATGGCAACTCTGAGGCCTGAGCAGGTGTCTATAGCTATTTCAAGATAAGGCACATTGGCCATGTATTGCATTGGTGCCCTCTGCAGGCCTTTCTGGTGTTTGCGAGTTATCAGAAAATGCTAGTTGCCGGCTTGACGGACAGTATACTGGGGAAAATCAATGGGGTGGGGGCATGAAACCTGTAAAGAACTTCAGTAGAAGTAATGGGGGGGCTGTGAAAGTTATACTCTTGATAAAAGCATGTTTAAGAAGGTTGTGTATAACCCAGCCTCCTCTCATCATGTCTCGGGGGGGGGGGGCTCAGCATCTCATGATCTGGCTCTTTTCATCCCTCCAAGTAGCTGAGGGTGGCTGAGAGCGCAGCATCACCCTGCTGTCGCTCACCAAAGTGGGGCTTTGATCTGAGCTTTCAGGCTCCGGTAGGGCTGGGCGGAATGGGAATCCGGGGAGTGTAGTATTTACGGTGCCCCCGCCTGCCAAACACCCCCCCCCCCCCTGCACAGAGTGGCGTGTGGGAGACCCTACTGGCGGCACTGGAAGTCCTGATCCGGGCTCACCACCCTCAGCAGATGTTTAACATCTGCCAGCTCCTCAATGCCCAGGTGGTGCATCGGTTCCTCCTCACCTGCCAGGTGCTCCAGGTAGGCCTTAAACCACCCCCTGTGTATTTTATTAGGCATCATTTCCTATCCCCCTGCCCCCCCTCTGAAACCCTCACTCTCGCTCACCCCCTCCCCGAAAGGAGCACAAGGACGAGCATCTCACCTCCATGCCCCAGGACGTCTGCCTGTCATTTGTGAAGATCATCCAGGAGGTGCTGGGCTCTCCACCAGACCTAGAGCTCCTGCGGCTCATCTACAGCTTCCTGCTGGCCGTCCACCCGCCCACCAACACCTACGCCTGCCACACGCCTTCCAGCTTCTACTTCTCCCTGCACGTCGGTGTGTGGCCCGTCCTCCTCCATCCATCCTTTCAAGCCTCTCTCTGCTTTTTCTTTTTAACAAAATTCGACTGTTGTCTATATAACATGTGACAGTGACTCTCGATCCCGGCCGCTCTGTAGGTCTCTTTCCATGCATTTCACGTCATCCCGATGCGTGTTTCCAAACCTGCACCAGTCCCTCGGGCCAACGTTCCCCTCCCTCTGATTTTCCCCAGATGGAAAGCTCTACAATGAGAAAGTGCAGTCCATCATATTCCTTCGCTGTTCCGGAAGTAGTGGCAGATCTGCGGCCAGTTCCGTCCCATCGCTGTCTCCCACGCCATTCCTGGAGGTACCTCCGGAAGGTACCGAGATCCAACTGCCCCGCCCCCCAAGCCCAGTGATGATCTTGATAGAAAGCTTGAGATTGTTATGGGAAACCCTGTGTGTATTTGCTGTGTTTTGTTGTTTCTCCCAGCCAGCCCCTTAATTAATGAGCCTTGATTGGGCTAAGATTTGTTGTCTTTGTTGTTTTCACATTTATCCACGACAAATCCTCATTATGTGGTATCACGTAAATTTATGCAAAGAACACATTTTTAATTGCTTTATTTTGTGCATCCAGACAATATTATGAAGTCATATTTGGCTTAATTAGGATTAATAGATAGTGGGACTGTAATTCTAAGAGGGTCTGACCTTTTGTGCCTCTGGTTGGGCAGATCATCACGTGGCCCCGCCCTCCCCGGGGCAGGAGAATGAGCTGCACCCACCGCGGCCCCCCAGCCTGGCCGCGTCCCCGCGCTGCTCACCCCCGCTGCTAGAGCGCAACGGCGCCGCCCTATCGTCACAGCAGACCCATAGCAGCACGGAGACTTTACGGCCGGCCCAGGATAGTGGGGCCAGAGACGAGGGGCTCCTGAGCAGCTGCGAGTCAGCCCGCACGCTCTGCAACTCTCAGGAGGCGCTGTCGGTGGCTGCGGAGGGCGAGGCCGAACTAGAGGAGCGCGAAGACGCGCTGCGGAGGCCCGACAGCCTGCGGGGCATCCAGCCCTTCCAGAGAAGCCAGAGCAATTTGGCCAGCCTGGGCCTAGCCTTCCCTGCCCAGAACGGCGGCCTGGCAGCCGGGCGCTGGCCCAGCCTAGCCGACCGCAGTGCCCTCCCCGAGGACTGGGAGAGTTACACATTCTCCCCTGGGTACGAGAGGACATTCAGCAAGGCTGACTCAACCTGCGATAGGTGAGGCCCACCCTCTGCCTGGCACATGGGGTTAATAACCAAACCAGGCTTGTCATTTGGTGTTTTCTCTCACTTTAACATAACGTTGGTGGTTCGTTATTTTTTTGTAACTGAATTCTTAACGGGCCTTTATGTTCATTAATATAAAAGAAAAGGAGATTTGCTGGAGGAGGTGGGCGCTCTGCTTAAAGTCAGAGCCGCACCGGGGAGACGGGAGGCGGCGGGGAGATGAAGTGCCTGGTGCTGTTTTCTGCCTCTGGCTTTGTTTTGCATAAAAGCTATTTGCGAATCGCGCCCGTGAAAACGAGTCTGATGAATCGAGCCGTGCATCCCGTCTCCAGCTTCTGCCAGATGTCTAAAGGCTCACGGCTTCCTGATGCGCTTGTGAAAATGAGACGTTTGCAGAAGTGTTTAAATGCCTCCCCATTTTATGTCCAGAGTCCCCATTTCTTGGTAGAAATATGTCAAAGAAAGACAACCAGCCTGTTCTGGAAGCCCCACTTTCTTTCCAGTGCTGTGGGTGATGCCCCCTACTGGACACCCTATGCTTTACAGTCGGTCCTGTAATGCATTGCTTTTCCGTTTAGTGGAATCAGCCAGTGAGCCGTAACAGGACTCGAGTATCATGGCTGTCAGTCTTTCTCATCCACTTTCGGCTTTTTGTCTTTGGCAGAACCATGTCTGTATCTGCAGTTATGTGTGTGTTTGTGTCTGTTGCAAGGTGCAAAATGTCTTGAGTCTGCCATGGGCGGTCTGCCGTGTCTGTGGTGCAGGTCCGGTGCAGAGGACTGCCTAGTTCTCATCTGCTGCGGCCTGTACGAGCTCCTGCGGGGGGTGCTGCTTCTGTTGCCCGACCTCCTGCTGGAGGAGGTGATGGACAAGCTGGTCCAGCCCGAGGCCCTCGTTGTGCTCGTCAACCACCCCTCCCCGCTCATTCAGCAGGGTGTTCTGAAGGTCGGCCTCTCTCCCTTTCTTTTCCCTCTTTCTTCGGGGGAGTTTTTCCATCAGCTTTGTCCGACCGGTTGCCCTCTTCGTCTCCTTGCAGCTGTTGGATGCCTACTTCAACCGGGCGACCAAGGAGCAGAAGGAGAAGTTCCTGAAGAGCCACGGCTTCTCACTGCTGGCCAATCAGCTGTACCTGCACCAGGGCACCCAAGGCCTGCTGGAGTGTTTTCTGGAGATGCTCTTCAGCCGACCAGTGGGCCTGGAGGAGGAGTGAGTGTAGAGCTCCCAGGAGTAGTGAAGATCATGTAATATTTATGTTGGTTTAATGACCGAGAATAGCTTCTCAGTATCGAATACCATCTGCTGGTTGACCCCATCTCCCACTGGTGGATGCAAGTCAGATTTTCTTGGCCTTTATTTCTGCACAGGTTGGACCTGGAGGACCTGGAGAACATCACCCCCTTTAGGAAGCGCTGCATCATCCCCATGCTGGGCCTCATCGAGAACGGCCTGTGCGAGAACGCGCTGGTGCACAACGCCCTCTGCATGCTGCTGCAGCTGCTCAATGCCTGCCCCAAGATGGCAGACATCCTGCTGGATCACGGCCTGCTCTATGTGCTCTTCAACGCACTGGCCACCCTCCACGGCCTGGAGAATGGGTACGAGTCCCAGCGCGCGGAGCCTGGCAAAATTTAGTTTGTGTGAGGCAGTGTATTATGGGTAGTGGAGTAGCTAGAGCTAGCCTATTGGTTACTTTGATTTTCAGCTATATGGTTGGCTGTTGAGGTGCCAGGGGAGATTAATGCTTAACCTCATTATATGAGATATATATGTATATACACTGAAAATAAACTGAGTGAAATTCTAAATTCAGATTTTTTTTAGGAGAAAAGAGGTGAAAAAGTGTTTGCAATGGCATGATAAATAACCTCTGCCATTTACATCACACTTGGTAAAAATTTAATGCTGTGAAGTCTATTCGAGTCCTTACTGAATTCCTCTTTTTGGTTCTTTGGTAGTTCCTTAATGAGCTGATGGCACCTGAAATGTAAGGGGGAAATTGATTCTGTCTGGATGTCGGCAGACAGAATCAACGGCATGGCTGTTTGAATCAAATCCGTGACCCTCTTCATCTTCCTGTTCCTGCAGGATCCCCCCGAACGACTACAAGCTGTTGGTGTGTGACATCCAGCAGCTGCTGGTGGCCGTCACCATCCACTCGTGCAGCACCTCCGGGTCCCAGTACTTCCGCATCATCGAGGACCTCATCGCGCTCCTGGGCTATCTGCAGAGCAGCAAGGTTCGGCGCACCCAGGGTGAGCGGCGTGCGCTCGCTCCATGGGCCGATGGATGGCTTGTGTTGCTAGGAGACCAGCAGGCGCAGCCTCATTGGCGGTGCCCTGCCCGTCGGCTCACCGGTCCCGTTTTTACCATCAGGCAGAGTTAACCTACTACCACCTTCCTGTAACTGTGTATCCGGTACAGGGTCACAGTGAGCCTGCAGTCTATTCCAGGAAGGAGGGCAGGGGAGTGAGCCAGAGGAACAGCCTGGGCTGGATGCCAGTCCATCACAGAGCAGAGACACAATCGCACACCCAGAGCTATTCAGGGAAATGTTTAGATAGTGGGAGGGAAACCGGAATATCACTGAGAGGGCATCCACACATACAGGGCTCGGGGGTGGAATTTGAACCCGCAGCTCTCAAGGTGTGAGGCCCCAATGCTACTCAGCGTGCCACCTAGATACTGGGTTTGGAGCCCTAAGATGCATCTGCTTTTGGGACGAACAGACTTTCCATGGTGCTGTGATTATTCCATTACCTCCTGGTAAATAGATGCTACAGCGCTAAGCTTTTAAAGCCTGCAGCCGGTCATGGGCGCATCTCTTACCCACATGGGGGCTTCGCAGAGATGGCGGTGGCGCTGCAGTTCAGAGTCCTCCAGGCGGCCATCGAGTTCATCAGGACCACGGCCGATCAGGACCCCCAGAAGGCCGGCGGCTCAGCCCAGCAGGCCTCCTCCCCGCCGTCGTCGCCTGCCCACCTCCTCCAGAAGCGCAAGAGCATCGCCGGTGAGCGTGGCATTCCGAGGGCGGCTCACGGGACGTGAAAACGAAAATCAGAGGCAGCTGTAGGACAGTGAACAGCCAGCTCATATCCATCATAAGACATGGCAGCTATTTCTGACAGTCGTATGCTAAATTTCAGTAGGGAAAAAAAATCAGTGCTGTGATGACACATTAGAGTTGTTACAGTGAATTAGGTTTAAAATAAACTCTCATTCATTGTTTTTGACTGTTACCTAGAAATTTCTTTTGTGGGGTTTGGCCCCTTTTTGGGGCAGTGTAGCTTGTGATTGCCGTCTCTCCAGTATTTGTCCACTTTGACTCTACGTCATGGCCATCGGCCCATGGTGGGCGTAGCCGAGTCCATCCCTCATGCTCATTGGCTATGTCTGTGTCGTCTCCTGCCTCCCTCCCGTCCTCCACCAATGGCGACGCCGTCACCGCCCACCTCCCCTAAGGTTCCATGGCCTTGAAAGACGCCATAATCCCCAGCATCCCCAGGCAGCATTACTGCTCCTACGGCATGATTCCGCTGCCAATGCCCTTCAGCTTCCTGTCCCTGGAGTCCCCTCTCTCGTCCCCTGCCAGCTCCTATGTCTTCCCCACTGACACAGGTGCAGTACGTGCCCCCCCCCCCCCCAGTGAAAGACAACACTGTCCCACTGGAGAGTGTTTCTTCATTTTTTTTTTTTTTTTTTTTTGCATGGGAAGGAGTGAAGCCCTCCTCCTAACCTGCCCAGTAGACCCGTCCATCACTGGTGCCTGATATTTCTACTGACTAATCCCTGAGTGTTGTGTGTGTGTGTGTGCGCGCGCTCGTCCTTGACTGCTGTTCCGGCTCCTCCGACTGGCTGTGGAGTTCTGAGTCTGTGAGGAGACTCTTAAACGTCTGCGTCTCACTTTGAAGTGCACTAACAGGCAGCCTGTCTCTGCTCCGCTCCTCAGCTTCAGCACACGCTAAATCATGCATTTCTTTCCGCAGACCCTTAAAACACACTGATTCACTCTGATTATGGTATTTATACCACACTGGTCGAAAGCAGCAGAATTAAAAAGCATGGTTGTTTTTTTTTTTTATTTTCCCACCGAATCCCCAGGAGGAACCACACAATAAATTAGGTTTGATATCGGAACTAGTTTTAAATTTAATGCTAATATAGGCAAATGGAGTATAGAATGAAACTTGCAGGAAATTGTGTGGTTTTTTCAGTGGGGACCTTCTTTGCCGTGATTCTGCTGAGTGTTTTAAGTCTTATTAAGCTCCTGCTTTTCCAGACGTGTTGGCTTAATAAACCCTTGGAGGGTAGCAGTCAAAATAACCTTGACTTGTGGCAAGGTGGTGAGAGTTGTGGATATATCCCACAATCCTCTCCCCGGCCATCAAGCGCCGTGATTTGCTGACTCTGCTGTCCCCCCCCCCCCCCCCCCCCCCCCC
>JAODKL010000062.1:5232794-5253918 GCA_026780765.1 Petrocephalus schoutedeni
CCCCCCCCCCCCCCCCCCCCACCCCGTGCCCTGATGTGCGATCGGCTGCCTGGACGCAGGCCGGCGCCGGTTCTCCCTTGTCCAGTCGGACTCCCTACTGATGAGGATGCGCTCGGTGGCGAGCGATGAGCTGACCCACATGATGCAGCGGCGTATGAGTCAGGAGAACCCCATCCGGGCCAGCGAGTCTGAGTTCATCCAGAGGCTTCAGAGGCTAGTGGTGCTGGCCGTCAACCGGCTCATCTACCAAGGTGTGTTTCCGTGGCGACCACCTCCTCCGGCGTGCCTGGTATGCGATGCCCTTACGGTCTCGATGCCTCCTCCAGTGATGCCTTATTGCTGTGTATTTCAGCTTATTTCCCCAGTAGATGTACCTGCCCACAGCTCAGATTCCTATTTTAGGGATTTTACCGTTAGCAGGAGCATGCATTGAGGTCTCCCACCCCGAAGCTTACAGCCTGTAATATTAAAATAAAACCTGTGCTGTAATCGCTCAGCCACTAGCTGCCCTTAACCGCCATTATGCCTGTTTCTTGTGGTTGTCAGATGTCAGTCGGGACTTCTTTGACCTCCTGAACATTCCCGAGACCCCTGGGCACCAGGGGGCGCCCGTTGGCCCCGGGGGGACACCATCAGAGGAGAATGGCACGATGACAGCAACGCCCTTCCCCACCAGCAGGAGGAGCTTCCAGAAGGAAATCCTTAAGCTCATGATGGAGGGGATAAAGGTTGGCCTGGTGAGCAGCCTGCAGGGGGCAGTCTCATTGCTGCTGATGAGAGATTAGTGGGGGAAGCCCCATTTGGCGCTGTTAATGTAATGCTGCTATATATTCCCATCAATGTCATGTGACCACTGACGAGACTGCAAGTGTCCGCGGGTCAGAAGCACGTTGGTAGTGCGCTAGTTTTCAGGCTCTATTAGCAGTAACATTCGGTATAGGGCACTCTTTTCCCCAGTACCACTGTTACCTCTTAAAGTCATGAAATATGCCTTTTGACAGTCAAGCTAAATGGGAAGTTCTGGTTAAGATCCTCAATTCAGTCCATCGGCCCCCCCACAGGGCAGCTCGGGCCGGAGTGGTGCCCCCCGCCAGCAGTGGCGGCGAATCCTGTGGTCGTGCCGTGACACTTTCCGGGTGCAGATCGGACGGCTGCTGGTGCACACGCTGAGCCCGTCACGCTCGCTCGACGACAGGAAGGAGGCGCTGGAGTTTGTGCGGGAGCCCAGCCACCCCGACATCCTTCGCGAGAGCCTGAGCCCCAGCCTTGAGGTGCGGCCCGGAGCCGGGATTCTCATGGGTCACCTGCTATTTAAAATCCAAAAATACCCTTTGATTTCACATTGTAGATTGAGATGACATGAAACAAGCGATGTAAATATGAACAAAGCAGATCACTGTCAGCTGTCTGTTAGGAGTACAGCACTTGCTGAGGTGCTTTTAGTGCCCAGATCAGCACGGGGGGGTTTCTGTCACTGCTGCCAGGCACCGTGGATTATGGATGTTCCCCATCAGGGGCCGTGGAAGGCAGCTGTCTGTGGTCCTCGTTTAGATGGCTGTGTCACCCCTGTCGTTTCTGTGACAGCCTCTGGCTATTCTGGGGATGCCCTGCATTGTCGTTGGTAACAAAATAAATCCGGTCTCCCGGCCGTCCTTCCGTAAGAGTGAGGGAGTGCATGTCGTGCCCTCTTCAGCATGGCCCCAAGCTGGCCCTCTACCTCTACGAGCTGCTTCATGACCACAAGGACAGCCTGACCAAGGACGAGCAATTGGCCGTGGGCGTCTTCATGACCACCCTGAAACTCTGCGGCCACCGCTGCATCCCGCCCGGCGCCCCGGCAAAGCCCGACCTCGTCAAGGCCATCAAGGAGGTAGGGGGGAGCCCGCAGTGCAGCCGGGGGTGGTATTCGTACTCGCTGTGTCGCGGCACGGTCAGCGACGGCGCGCCTAAACGCTTTATGCGTGTCCTGCAGGAACAGCTTAAATACGAGGCCGAGGAGAACATGAGCAAAGCAGCATGGGAGAAGAAGATGGGCAGCACCCAGAAGAGGTGAAAGGTCACGCTTGACCTACCGAGGCCTTGGCTGAGACACGGCTGCCGTCAATATGTTCTTAAGCTGTATAATCAGATTTATATTTTAAAGTTTTAATCATTGTTGACGATCTCTCCTTCCTGTGACCCGTAATCGGCCGCAGTCTGATGCAGAGGCTGGACGCCAAGCTGAAGGATATCTCGAAGATCGCAGCCGACATCACACAGAACATCTCGCTGCGGCAGGGCATGGAGCGGAAGAAGGTGATCCAGCACATCCGCGGCCTCTACAAGGTGGACCTGAGCGCCAGCCGCCACTGGCAGGAGCTGGTCCAGCAGCTGACCCACGACCGGTGAGCGCTCCCTGCTGGCGGTCCAGGGTATTGCGTCCTTGTCGGCGTGGGGAAACGTCTAAGCAAGTGTGCGTGTTGCAGGGCGGTGTGGCACGACCAGGCCTCCTATCCCACCTCGTGGCAGCTGGACCCCACGGAGGGCCCCAATCGGGAGCGGCGGCGTCTACAGCGATGCTACCTCACCATACCCAACAAGTATCTCCTCAAGGACCGGCAGAAACCGGAAGGTAGGGCCCCCTGCCTGTCTGGCCTGTGTGCCGCTTGGGGAGGGAGGGACACACAGGCCGGGATGCGCCACAACCCACCATCGCTGTGTCTCTGCTCAGATCGCGCAAAGCCGATCCTGTCATTCCTCTTTGAGGACAAGACGCACTCCTCTTTCTCCTCCACGGTGAAGGATAAGGCGACGAGCGAGTCCATCCGGTAGGCCCCCCCAGCCGGCCCCTTTCAGCCAGTTAGCCCGCCCGGAGTGAGAAAGTGAGGTTCAGGCCCTCTCTCTGCCTTCAGGTTCACCAGGAAGTGCATCAGCGTGGCTCCTTCCAGGGAGACGTCAGGGGAGCTGCTGCTGGGTAAGACCTCGGCCACATCTGTACCCACAATCCTTTGCTCACATCTCACTAAGTTGTTCCGTCTTGTTGTTGCACCAGTACCAGTTTCATTGGCTTATTATAGATCTTTTTGTTTCTTATTACTATCCCTATAACTCTTACTACTACTTTTACCACTTCAGTAGTAATATAGGTTTTAGGGACAAGTCATAGGCTTACTTATGATGTAATGTTCAGCAGACTGACAGCTGTAGTTGTCAGTAAGGTGTCTGTCGGCTCGCTTGCGCCCCCTTGGCCCGCTCTGTACTCATGACCCTCTCTCATCCCTAGGGAAGTCCGGCATGTACTTTGTGGAGGACAACGCCGCGGATTCGCATGACAGCCAGGTGAGAGATCGGGGGATCGGTGGGCAGCTGGGACACTGGGGCAGGCAAAACAGCTCGCAGGCATGACGCGTGTCTCCACAGATGCTCCACGGGGAGACGGAGCCCGCCTCCTTCTCCTGGACTTACGAGGAGATTAAGGAGGTCCACAAGCGCTGGTGGCAGCTGCGAGACAGCGGCGTGGAGATCTTCCTCACCAATGGGAGGACCCTTCTCCTGGCCTTTGACAACACTAAGGCAAGACCTCTCCTGGTGGCCCTTGAACCTAAGATGCTGACACAGACCATCACAGAGCACCACTGAACAGCTTAATTCACAACTGTGTACCAACCACTTGTTACTTTATGCATCAGTTGCACATAACAAATGAACGAACTGCCTAACACTGCACCTTGCACACTGTATTAAACCACTGTTCTTCCACTGTGTGCAGTGTTAAACTCACTGCACGAACCTAGTTGAAAGTTACACTATTTGTATATAATGTTTATTTATTATTGTATGTTTGATGCAATGTTACTCACAAAAGTAATTCATTACAGGCAAATCCAACAAAACCTAGGTTTTGTTTCAGCCAACCAGTTGAGTACTTTGTGACTGTGACTCAGCTGGTTGGCTACAAAAATCCTTGGTTTGCATTTGTACTTTCTGGGCCTGAACTTGTCTGTAATGGATTACTTTTGTGAGTAACGTCCCCTGGTTTAATGTCCTCTTATGTTTAAAGCTTCAGACAGAAGCTTTTTCATTTCATTGAGCAACCACCTGCTGCCTACCCATTTCGAAATGTCATTAAGATCTGACTTGACAGGCAGTGGGTTCCTGGGTCTCGCCGATTCGAGTTTGTCAGATCAGTCGCTGCCCCCCCCCCCCATCCCCGCAGTTCCGAGACGATGTCTACCACAACATCCTGACCTCCAACCTGCCCAATCTGCTGGAGTACGGCAACATCACGGCGCTGACGCACCTGTGGGCGTCAGGCCAGATCACCAACTTCGAGTACCTGACGCACCTGAACAAGCACGCCGGCCGCTCCTTCAACGACCTCATGCAGTACCCCGTGTTCCCCTTCATCCTGAGCGACTACACCAGCGAGACCCTGGACCTCGCCGACGGCGCCATCTACAGGTGCTGCCTCCCTCTGCTGCTGTCGCCGCCTCTCAGCACTGGGCTCTCAGACAGAAAGCGGAACAAGGACTTTACATTTACATACATTTAAGCACATAATTCTTCTGCCACTCCCACTGCAGACTTTGCATTGTCTAAGCTAAAATGATTGATGTGCATCGTATGTTATACATTATAAAGCTCAGTGTTGTTGCGGCAGCTTCACTTAAAAAGACGTCAAACATTGTAAACATTCCATTACCGCCCCCTCAGACTGACAGGAGGATTCAGTACCAGAGTCATTAGCTGTGGACTCAAGTTGAGACTTTTTTGTCATTACAGATGACATCAGATGCCACATATTGACTAATGTATCCAAACAGCAAGTCAGTCCCGATTTGATTGGGCACGAACAGAGAATGAATACCCCTTGGGCTCTCAGGCATGTGTAAAGCAGCTCCCCCGATGCCCGGCAGGCGAGGGCAGGATCACAGTGTTTCTCTTCCCTCGCGTCTCTCCGACAGGAACCTGAGCAAACCCATTGCGGTCCAGTCCAAGGAGAAGGAGGAGCGCTATGTGGATAACTACAAGGTGGGCTTGGAGACCTGGCAGATGTGGGTGGGCTTGTTAGTGCTGATGGAGTGAGGGGGATGTCATTAACGGCCAGCTGTCAGCTCCCGGCTCTGCTAATGAAGGCCGTCGATGCAGCACCTCTGTACGGCTGTCTGTCATTACCAGCCGTCTCTGGTCAGACACGCGTCAGCCGTCAAACGGTTTACCTTCACGGCACATTCCAGAAGGTGATGTGAGTCGTCTCCTCACCCCGCTTCATAAAATTGCCGTGGTTTTGCAACACTGCGGGTGGATCCGAGGTGAGGCAGCCCTCCATCTGGGATGTCCGTAATGTGTGTGAGGTCTTTGCTCCTGCAGTACCTCGAGGAGGAGTTTCGGAAGGGCGCCTGCGAGGATGACCCCATGCCCCCCGTGCAACCCTACCACTACGGCTCGCACTATTCCAACAGCGGCACCGTGCTGCACTTTCTGGTCCGCATGCCGCCCTTCACCAAGATGTTCCTGGCCTACCAAGGTAAGTAGCCCTAACCCTGACCGAAATGCATGACCTGGATGCTAAATGCTTGTGTTGTGGTCTGTACCAATCAGTCTCTGACACTTGGGTGACATATGTTTACATACTGTATATGTAGACCATTCCTACACTGTGCCAGTGTCAGCTTTCGATCTTAATGAGCTGATCTGTGGGTCATTATACGATTGTCCTTCTCATTGACAACGAGGTTAAATGTAGCGGCACAATGTTCTCTAATTCCTAATGCTTCCCTGTGGCCTGGCAGACCAGAGCTTTGACATCCCAGACCGGACCTTCCACTCTATGAACACTACGTGGCGGCTTTCCTCTTACGAGTCCATGACTGACGTCAAGGAGCTCATTCCCGAGTTCTTCTATCTGCCTGAGTTTCTCGTCAACAGGGAAGGTAGGATCTTCTGCAAAAAGGTCTTAGTTTATTTGGCTTGTGTTTGTATTAGTGAGTTAAGAATAGGAAAGACTCGCCTTATGTTTGCATGCTGCGTCATATAGAGCTTCTGGGCAGCTTTGTGGGAAATACCGCGTAGCACTTATGGATGAGCGGTATTGTTTCATCTGCACTGCAGCAGATGCTGACCTACATATTTCAACCAGGAATTATCTGCTGTCATGACAGGGATTCTTCTTTGAGTCTGCGATGGTCTAAATCCCTCCCCCAGGCTTTGACTTTGGAGTACGTCAGAACGGCGACCGGGTCAACCATGTGAACCTGCCTCCGTGGGCTCGCAGCGACCCACGCCTCTTCATCCTGATCCACCGGCAGGCACTGGAGTCAGACCAGGTGTCGCAGACGCTATGCCAGTGGATCGACCTAGTCTTCGGGCTCAAGCAGAAGGGCAAGGCCGCCGTGCAGGCCATCAACGTATTCCACCCCGCGGTGAGCTCGCTGGCCGCCATCCAACCTCGCCAAGTATATCAGGGCATGTGTAGCTCATCTAAAGCTGGGCTACTTCAATCGGAGTGGGATCCTTCCATTGGACCCTAGAGAAAGATGTTGCCGAGTGTTATGGAGGATCTAGATCTCCTGTGCAGAGCAAGAGTCGGTCACATCGTCCAAAAATATAGGTGGAAACATTAATATAAGTCAGTGTTTCTCAACCCAGTCTTCAAAGACCCCCAGGCACTCTACGTTTTTACTCCTTTCTAGTTCCCAGTACCAGATCTTTGGTTTTACTAGATTGCTTGATGGTGTGGGTCAGGTGTGCTGAATGCTGGGAGGGAGCGACAATGTGGACTGTCTCGGGCCACCTGATGACTGTTGGGAAAGACGGATCTAAATAATAAAGTGGTTAAATATCCCAGGGAGGATGACAACGATGATGATTATTTTCAGGCTAGCTTTTTGTCTCACGCTAATGAATGCCGTTTCCATCTTTCTGCAGACATACTTTGGTATGGACGTGTCCGCCGTCGAGGATCCCGTGCAGAGGCGCGCCCTGGAGACTATGATTAAGACGTATGGGCAGACGCCACGGCAGCTCTTCAGTAGCACCCACGCGAGCCGAGCCGGACCCCGGCTCTCCATGGATGGCGAGCTGCCGGCTGCGGTGGGGCTGCTAGTGCAGCTGGCCTTCAGGGAGACCCGCGAGCAGCCCAAGGAGATATCTTGTCCGGTAAATGTCAACTGGGGACTGGGCCGGGGCTGGTCGAGGGCCGGTAGGGGGGATGGGAGGAGGCTGGTAGGGGGGATAGGAGGGGGCTGGTCAAGGGATGGGAGGGGGCTGGTCGAGACATGCCTGACCTATGTCCCATTACATCCTTAGGGCCCCCTGCCTTGGATCAAGGGCCTGAAGTGGGGCGAATACGTGGGCTCGCCCAGCGCCCCGGACCCCGTGGTGTGCTTCAGCCAGCCACACGGCGAACGCTTTGGTTCCCTGCTGGCCCTGCCCACGCGTGCCATCTGCGGCCTTTCCCGCAAGTTCTGCCTCATGATGATCTACAGCAAGGAGCAAGGTAATTAGCAGGCAGTGCCCTCTACAGGCTGTGTTTTCACACTGCCAGGAGCACAAGGCCGTCTGTCGACCGCTGTGAGAGCACAGGGGCGCAGAGAGGCCAAGCGATCCCTTTGCACTGCTGGGTTACTGTAAGCGTGACCCTTGGCCGTGCCATGGCAGGGGTGCGGAGCATGCATAGCACGGACATCCAGTGGTCAGCCATCCTGAGCTGGGGCTATGCCGACAACATGCTGCGCCTGAAGAGCAAGCAGAGCGAGCCGCCCGTCAGCTTCATCCAGTGCTCCCAGCTGCACCAGGTACCCCACTGAGGTCACTCGCCAGTCACCCGCAGCACGCTCACGGCAGGCATCCGTGCCCCCTCCCGTCCTGAAGCGCTAAGCCTCATCCCATCTTAGGCCGGCTGTCCATTTTGAGGTTTTGGCACTGTTTCTGCATAGATTCCTTCCCAATTCTGGGCTTATGGACAATAATCTACCCCCCCACCCTGCAGGTGACCAGCTGTGCCTGGGTGCCCGACAGCTGCCAGCTGTTTACGGGCAGCAAGTGTGGTGTCATCACAGCCTACAGCAACCGCTTCACCAGCACGGTGTGTTTCCACGGCGACCACATCACCCCCCCCCCCCCCCCCCCCACTCCGCTCAACATCACCCCTCTCCACCGGGGCACTTTCGGGATCTTCTTTGGGTTGCTTCATTTACAGTTGCCCTAGAAACAAACTTCCAAAAGGCTGCTAGGCCTCCCCCAGCTCTCCAGCCCCCTCCCCACCCCCGTCACTTTGCAGGGTTGCAGGGTTAGGCTGCGTATCGGGGACCCACTGTGTGCATTTCCTTCCTGCCGAGCTCTTAATGAATTTCAGCTTGATTAAGTCTGTTATTGAATTATGACCACGATCGTAACCTACCTGAATAATATGTGGTCATTTTTAACAAGCCCTTCTTTGTCTGTTTCGATAATTGCTTCAATTTTAAAATGGGTAATAGGGGTTCCCAGGGTGCTACCATTAATAGTGCTAACGGGGGGGCTATTCAGCACTAAAATGTTAATTGCCCGCATGGGGGTTTTGGGTGGTCTGCAACTTCCGTTGGCCACGGGGATTTATTTGGATTGTCAGTGGGATGGCAGCTGCCAGCATGACACAGAATTGCTAAGTAAATTCTGGAAATCCAATATATATAATCCCTGCTCAGTGTCACTCTGGTCTGATTTGCTTTTCCGGGGCCTGTGTGGTCAAGGTCTCTACAGTGATGTTTAAATCTGAGCCCCGTCCTCTTGTCCAGCCTTCTGAGATGGAGGTGGAGTCCCAGATGCATCTGTATGGCCACACCGCAGAGGTCCTTTGTCTGTTTGTCTGCAAGCCCTACAGCATTCTCATCAGTGCCAGTGAGGATGGCACATGCATCCTCTGGGACCTTAACAGGTGGGTGGTACCCCCGCCCCGCCTCGCCATACCCGTGCTGTGGTACGCGAGCCGACGGCCTTCTGGGTCCACATCATCATGCCCCCACCCCACTTGTCACACCCGCAGGCTGTGCCACGTCCAGAACCTCGCGGGCCACAAGAGCCCCATCTCCGCGGTGTCTGCCAGCGAGACCACAGGGGACATTGCCACGGTGTGCGACTCCGGTGAGATAACGACGAGTCCTCCTGTTAGTCTGTGACTCAGCAGAAATACTCAGCCACGCTGCCGGTAGTATGAAGAGAATCTGCGTAGAAAATCGCAGGGGAACACCCCATAGTGTCGGTAGGCTTGGTTTGGGCTACCCCCGCCCGCAGTCTACTTTAAGGTTAATTAGTCTGTGAAGAGGCACGCTAAAAAGATTGGAAGTTTGTTTGCTTAGCGTCTCTGCCAAGTAGAGACTAACAGTGTAATCTCTGTTTATATTGCTGAGAGAAGGTAATGTAGAGCTGGCTGGCGAATGGGCCATAGGTTTGTGTTTGAGTTTTTGTTTTTAAATCATTTATTGGTTTGAACATTAATAAACATTGTTCTTCAGTTTGTTGAAGAGCCGCATCGTTTCTGCTTGCCTCTTCTCTCATGAACCCCCGAGCAGAGCTCACCTGTGTAGACAGACCACCTTGGGACAGTCATGAAAGACTGTTCCATCTCCCTCCTTCCAGGAAACTCTAATTCTGCCTCACTGCTCAGTTCCAGTTGAATCTGGTGTTGTGTGGGGGCCCTTCCTGGGAATCACTTGGTCAGTCCTGTTTGGGGTATACCCGATTTGATCTTGCTTTGTCCTTGGGCAGTGGGCGGTGGCAGCGACCTGCGTTTGTGGACGGTGAACGGCGATCTGATCGGCCACGTCCACTGCAGGGAGAATATCTGCTCCGTGGCTTTCTCCAACCAGCCGGAGGGCGTGTCCGTCAACGTCATTGCGGGGGGGCTGGAGAACGGGGTGGTCAGGTAAGGAGTCCATTTCACCCTCAGCCTGATTGAAAGTACGAAAAATGGACATCCTCAGATCTGCATCACAATGTATGAGAATTTGATTGTCTGCAGAAACAAACTGGGGGTATGTATGGAGGGTATCTTCTGATAATATTATATGAATGAGATGCTGGCAGCTCATCTCAGCCAGGCCCCCTTGGGCCGTGAGAGCAGGCTTGTTTTTCGCCAGGTCGGGCTGACCCACTGTGATGGCCCTCCCCTTTCCCTCTGCAGACTGTGGAGCACATGGGACCTGAAGCCCGTCCGAGAGATCACATTCCCCAAGTCCAGCAAGCCCATCGTCAGGTATGCCCGCCTGCCCGCCCATTTCTGGAAGCTTCTGTCTTATGCGTTCGTCGTTCATATAAATCAAGGCTGTCTGCATCGACCTGGCCTCGCAGTTCATGCTTGTGTGCGTCTGACCCGCAGCCTGACGTACTCGTGCGACGGACACCACCTGTACACGGCGAACAGCGAGGGCACGGTGATGGCCTGGTGCCGGCGTGACCAGCAGCGGCTCAAGCTGCCCATGTTCTACTCCTTCCTCAGCAGCTATGCCGCTGGCTGACCCCCAACTGCTCCCCCAGGGGCGTTCAGATTAATGTGGCGGATGCAGGAGGGCTGGGAGGAGGGTCATGCAAAAGCATGCACCAAACCTAGTCAGTCCTCCCCCCACCCAGACCCCAGGCGGACCAGAACTGTGTGCGTTCAGTGATGACAAGGATGTGCTGATGCTTAATTATGTTTGTATGTGTATTTATATATGACAGACACTGGGGGGAGTGGTGGTTAAACACTTAAACCATGGATGCCTCTTCCATTCTTTGTGTTTTGTTTGTGATTTTTTTCAGTATTGCCTTATAGATGTACTTTTTGTTTGTTTGTTTTTGTTTGTTTTTCTCTGAGAGGTCTTAAATCATGGTATACGCACTGTGTCTGTCCTGCTGGTGTTCTGCTTTCTGGTTGGACCTCTGCGGGCGCACTCAGATCGGACCTCAGCAAGCGAGCGGTGTCCCAGTCGCTGGCAGGCCGACAGCACAGATCCGTCACGCCTCTCTGGAACCTCCTCAGCATCGTTGACTTTGGTTCTTCTCAGTGCCCTCTGGAGGCCAGGAGGAGACACCGTCCGCAATAACCGCCATCCCTATCTGTATTAACTGCTTGGAGGCTGCGGTGAACGTTTCAATTAGTCTCGGACCCGCTCCTCCCTATTTGTTGGAGATGGAGGTGAGGAAGTCTGTGGCCCAAGCCTTAATTTCTGCACCAGGGTGAAGTGGTTGGAGACCCTCTGCTGGACAGTGGCCTTGCATTAGCTTTGGTCTGCAAAACGACACAAAGGTTCTGTTGCCGTTACTTTTGACCGGAGAACGTGAAGTTTATTACTAAAAGCTTGGCACACTATTTTTTTTCTTGATTTTCCAGGTTTTGTTGTCAGTCATATGGGAGTCCCAGGTTCTTTGGGAGCATAACGGGTATGAAAACAGTGGGCAGGGAGGGGTGTGTCACATCCTCAGCGCTGTGTTCCCCACTCACTGCGGTGTCTCATGATAAATCGCCTTTGCATCATAATCCTCTGTGACCATGCCACCTGCTGGCTGTGGTGCAGCACTGTCAGGCCGATCACATGAATCGCAGAGCCACGTTGCGCTGACCAATCAAAAGATGAATAATAACTGGTAATATGTGACACTATTGGTTGTCAGTGAGGCCAGTCCTTTGGGGGTGTTCCCAGTACTGCCTGGTTGATATCAGTGGAACCCCGCATATTCACAGTCCCCCCCCAGTCTCTGCTGTACGGTCTTTAAATGCACGCTGTGCATGTTTTTATCCAGCAATAGCGACTCTGTCTATAGCAGCACTGACTGTTCTGTAGAAGATGCTGGTGGACAGGCAGATGTGTGCGGTCTCAGTGTCACTGGCGCTTTGCCGGTACCAGGCCCATTTAATGAATTACCAGCGCCTGAGTGCATGATGCACGGCTGCGTGCTAAAAAGCCTTAAAAAAAAGACATAATAAAAAATCCCCAGGCACCTGAAAAGTAACTGTGGGGGAGAAGCGTTAATATCATATTGTGTGTGTTTACAAAGCTGCCGGTCGTCTCGAGCTCCCTTTTAAGTCGGTAATAAATATGGTAATTACGATGCTGTGTCTTACATTTCAGCGTTTCGCTGAAATAAAAGTGTTTACGTGAACGGGAACTCTCATTTAGCCATCACCACAATTAGCGCTCTTTTCTCGCCTCCTTTTTACATCCCAGCCATCCTCTGCGGATAGTCTTAGCTAAAGAAGAAAAAAAAAATACTTTCTTCCCTCACCACGTGCACCGCCTGCAGCTCCTTCTGTGTTTTTCTGGAGAGCCTGACAGCAACTGCATGGTCAAGAAAGGCAGCGACTTTGTAAAGGCCGAGCCGCCTGGAGCCCAAGCCCGTCCCGCATGGCAGCACACTGAGGCAACCTGAAAGAGAGTTTGCTATTATGGCACTGCGTCTTTCCAAAAGTCAAAATAATAGAGAAAAAAACCTTAATGGGACCTCTCACGTCAACTTTGTGAAGCTCTGGACTCTGGAAGAAGGATGTGACTATTTCCACCTTCTGTATGAATGACCTTTGCCCTAACTGAGAAGGTCAAAGGCTAAGTGGACATGTGTTTATTTTTTTGTACCTATGTATGTATGAAGTCATGGATAATTAAAATTATTATAATATATATATATATAAATACAAATACGAATATTTAAGAAATGGAACACTGAGTACTTTCTTTGCATGTAAATTATAGATTTGGATACTGCTGTAAAGTAAATGACTATTTTTGTATTGTATTCTCCTGGGGGGTGGTTTGGCTTGCAGGTTTCACTTGCTCCACAGAGCCAGGCCTTGAACTGAGTTTCTGCTTTGTAAAATTTCCCATTTGTCCTGGTGTGATTGCGGAATGGTCTATACGCTTCGTTTGCTAGTGTCTCTGTCACCGTGCCCGGCTCTAGCTGAGCCCCCCTGCAACACTCCTTGCTGCGGGACACGGTGCGTGTAAAGTCTCTGTGCCAACTGGGCCCTTTATTAGATGCTAATCAACTGATCTCGCCACACTCGTGAAGACGCATTTCCAGAGACGAGCCATAGATGTGTGCTGTGAACTGCATTGTTTTACGGTGATCTCAAACAGTCCTAGGTTTATTTTCTCCACATTTTAGAGAAAAACATTTAATAATATGCGTAGTTAGCGGAGGATGACGCAAGAGGCCGAGTTCCCCGTGGCTGGTGGGAATCAGTTTAGAGTCAGGTCTTAATCCAATGATATAGCACAGAATAGGCCATCAGAGCCGCTCCAGAGAATACTGAGGGGACTTTACTGCACTGTACGCTCTCCCAACAGCTCTTTATTGACAAGGTCGCCTTCTGCAGAATAAGAGCTACGTTTTCTCGTCAGTGCTGATTATGAGATGAGGCCACAGCCGTCATGAGTTTAAAGCCTCAATGCAGGCAATTAATTCGTAATGTAGATTAAGTGCCAATTAGTGACATTGGCATGCAGCTTTATAGAGTGGGCCAGAGGGCTCTGCTTTTTGGCTTTTATTGTACAAACGCTGCAATAAGAGGGGATTTGCTCAGAATGCCAGACCAGGGGAATATCGGCCATGTGATTTTGCAATATATTGCAGTCACTGGAGCTTTACTATATTTTTTATTAATACATAATGAAGCATGCTTAATTTCTGCTCTTGACTGTTATGCTAGGCGGAAAATACAGAAGGCTATAGCACTGACAGGAAGTTGGTTTCCTTTGCCCTGCATCGAGGGTAAGTATAGATACAATTCTGCCAGAGGTGTGCGGGAGGGGACGTTGTAAGCAATCCACAGCTGTGTGTTTCCAGAGCATTCTCTACTCGTTAATTCAGTTAATGAGCCTGCCATTAATTGACCTGTACAGCTTGTGGCATCAGTCGACGTTTGATGCTTTTACACATTTTTACCCGAGTGTCAGGTGATTACGCCTGATCTCTTCTCCCAAATCCCTTAATGCGTCTTCCTGATTGGTTGGTCTTGCTCACCGAGGGCTGTGGGGGAACCCGGAGATGGGGGAGGGGGCCTCTGATGTTGCGAGAGCTCCACAGCCTACGGTGTTTCACTCGAAATAGAAACTTAGGTCTTACGATGGATCAGCTGGAAGGCCCTGGTGATGTAAAAACCCAGCAAGCTACGGTTCCCACGGCGAACGAGGGAAATTGTTAGTCAATTAGTGCATGCCAATTTCACGTTCATTTATTAAATAGGGTGGGGGAGAGAGATTTTATCTTTGGTATTGGGTAATGTAAGCATGACGAAATCATGAGTGTGGCCCAGTTTCAGCTGATAATTAGCTAACATTATTGTGACTGGGGGAGCCAGTTTTTCAGGGAGGGGGAAGGATTAGTATTTTTGTTTTTTCCCTCCTCTTCACAGTGTCACCGTCCCCCCCCCCCCAGGTTTAATTCTCATATCGCAGATGGTTGGTGAACTTGGGACCGGCCTCGCTGTCGGATCCGTCGCCTCTGCACCTCAGGTTTGGCTGGGAGCTCGCTGACTCCCCGCGCCCAGCCCGGCAATTCCCTGTGCCCAGCGCGCCTGAATTAATACGTGTAAATGTCGCTGATTGGTGGTTCCGGGTAGTCCTATGGAGCAGGATTTGGCTGGGAGCGGCGCGGAGGGCTGTAATTATGTCAGGCTGAACCGAGGGATGCTTGTGAAACCGCAGGGGCTCGCGTGTGTGATGAATGCTCCCTTTCTGCTTGAAATTAGTAGCTCCATAACCATTAGTACTCGATTTGACAAACAGTTTAACTGGTATATAATTACAGCTCAGCATTAGCTGTCAGCTCACTCCCGCACTGATCCTGTTGTAAGGATTGATGCTCAGTTAAAAAACAAAGTATATTTACAGAGCAGGGATCGCTTTTGGAAAGGTGACCCCCCCCCACGAGGCCCCCGCTGAGCAACGTGGCTCCCCATGGGCCCCCAGCTGGGGTACTGAGCTCCCAGTTTGTGTTGTATTCAGCCCGGCTTTAGCATCTGAAATATGAAATGCGGATAAACAAATGCAAATAAAAACCCTTCTGCTTATTTTTGGCTGCTTAACGGTCTGGGGTCCTGTTGGTTGTCATGGCGATACCACGCCGGGGTCTCCGGGCCCCTTCATGCTCCTTCTCCCGCAGCGTCATGGCGACCCTACGCTGGGGTCTCCGGGCCCCTTCATGCTCCTTCTCCCGCAGCTTCATGGCGACCCCACGCTGGGGTCTCCGGGCCCCTTCATGCTCCTTCTTCTACAGTTTCATGGTGACACACCGCAGTGATCCTCCTCCTCTGTGCCCCTGCCCTCTCATTCATGCCTCCCAGTCATTGCTGACAGAAGCCAAGGTCACGCTACTCAAGCCTGGATACCTAAAGGCCCAACGGCGGCGTCCTGATCTCTCCCCCAGAAGGTCACCGTGACAACAGCAGGAGCAGCACCTCTCAGGCCTGGGGGGCTGTGGATGGAGGTCAGGGTGGGTGAGATGAAGCCTTCGCGAGGGAGCGCCAGCCACTCCTCTCTTGCCAGCAAGTGGCTCTCGCTGTGAATACCGACCACGGCGGTCCGAGTGCTTCTGACTGACTCCGCACTTCCCCTAATAGGCCGGGGTCCTCCAAGCGCCTTGGAGGCTCCACGGAGGCCCTGTCAGAGTCGCCCTCGCCGCAGAGGCCGGGAACTCGCCCGGTGCCAGCGGCAGGCCGCGCACGCCCCCGAGTCGCCTCGGGTTTCACCCTGCAGCATTTCCGGGCAGCTTCTCCGGCGGAGGCACGCCAACTTTAGCCTCCGTGACTCATCCGCTTTTCCACGGGCACTGCTGCCCACGATTTCACAGCCGCCTCCTTCGAGCCCCCATCCCGGGAAGTGGGGCGTCTGCCCTCGCCCCGAACTCCAGTGCCGGCTATTGGGCCCGTCACTCGGCAAAGCCCCTCGCTTTCATTTTCTTTCTCTCGAGTGAGCAGGGCTCTCCTGATGTCTTTACCTCAAAATGTCGGAATTACCTCTGAGGCTTGTAGGCTGTTATGCTCTTCATTAGGAAGCTGTCCGTGTTGCTGCCCACCCTGAGAGTCCTTCCGGGGACAGGTTTGGCTGCAGTTGGGGAGTTTCACGTCACTCAAGTCCCATACCATCCATTAACATTTTATTTGCACAATATGCTTGCAGTATGAAATCGGCATGTATTATCGTTATACAGCCACTGGAAACGGAGGTTTCATGATAACCAACACAAGCCGAGAAGGTAACGAGTGGAGCGTCTGTGTTAGTGTCACTCTTCGGGCTCCTCTCCTATTTCCTCCGCGCCTGTCCGGTTTCACCGAGAATTTGCGCCGCCCGGGGGGTTTTGATGGAGCCTGTCTCGGGCAAAGCGTATCCACGCGCGCTATGCTTGAAAATGTCCTCTAACGGTTCAGAGAGAAGGTCGACGGCTTCGAGGAGGGCGGGAGTGAAGTCGATGTGGAGTAGGGGAGCCGTCGTTAACACAATGGTTACGTGGGTACCTGTCACACATGCTAATTAGAGGGCTTCTCGCAAAGCTCGGTATTGCAGTCATTGCTGGTATTGTGATTCTGTGCGACTGGGCCACAGATTTAGGCTTTCCTGTCTGATCTCTTACAGTAGGTTATTTTTGGCACAGTCCGTGGAATGTTTCCCAGATGGTGCTGAGAGAGACCCCAGCAGTACTTCCCGGTAATTAGAATAGACCATGTAATGCGATGGTTGCTGGTTCACGTCCCATGAGAGGTTGAACTGTTATGCTTTTAGCTGGAACGACTCCAGTAACGGTGTCACAGAGTCCTAAGGCCAATGAGAGGCTGGGCCTGGGGGAGGTGTGTGGCTCAGCAAGTTAGGACACTGCCTGTAATCGGAAAGCTGCCGGCTAAAATCCTGGAGTTGGCAGAGTAATGTCACAGTTGGGTCCTAGAGCAAGACCTTTAACCCCCAGTCGCTCCGGGGACTGTCTGATCCTGCTCTAAGTGCGAATGTCACTTTAGATAAAAGTGTCCTGGATAAAAGAGACTTAAACGGTGGGGGTTTGGGCCTTTGACTGAAGCGTCACCACTTGAAAATACACTGTAGCTAAAGAGGGGGGCCCATCCCTTGTATCTGGGTCTGGGGCCATTGCTTGCCAAGATATGTGCGCTGTGGGTGGTACAACAAATGGCAGACCTCTGCTTCTGACGCAGGTCAGGCTGTAACTCGCCCTGCGCTGAAGGGACCCCTCCCCACTTCCTGTCTCCTGTCTCCTGGCCTGCCGTAGGAAAACAGGAACCTGAGATGGGGGGCAGGGGGCGGCATCTCATGAACAGTAGGAATTAGGGCTGACTTTGCCTGGCTTTTGGTGGGAAGAAGCTAATTGGGATTTGCATAAGCCCCTGTTGGGAGCTTCCAACAGACACAATTATTCAGAAGCACTCAAAATTGCAAAAGGAGAATGATTAGCTCCGTGTTGTTCAGCCGCGTTTGATGGCGTGCTTAGCTGCTGGGAAGCTCCTGAAAGAACAAATAGCCCAGTGTTTTGGCGTCATGAACTAAGCTCTTCAACATTTTCTCATGCATTTTTTTTTTAAATGCTTTTAAGAGGAACATAGTTGAGCCAAGCCAACTGGACTTGACTGTCTGCCAGTTTTCTCCTGATCTATCTAAAAATGCCACGAAAAAGCAGGGAAATGGATAATACACATACACTACAATGGTTTTAAGATTAGGAATCAACATGTAGTTCTGGCTGGTGACTTGTGAGTTATTTGGATGTCAGAAATAGCTGTAGTGTAGTTCTACATTCTAACAGGCAATAGTGCTGCTTGTTTATTTAGTTATTTTGGGATGTGCATTGTCCTTTGGTTTTTAGACCCAGGCTGCCTACCGGGTTTGCCTGTATCACTTCTGTGTTAGCGGGCCTGACCCGACCCGGGCGCACCGGAGGGGACCCGGCTAGCGTGGGGCGCCCTGATCCTGAAAGTCCCCTGCGCCAGCATAGCGGCGGTGCCTGGATCCTGACGTCTGCACGCGTTTCACTTTAGACACATCCAGCCCCTTCTGCTCTGCGACGACGCCGCTGCCGGCTGTCAAGGGAGAGGAAACTACCGGAAATCTGCTGGATTCCAGCAAAAAAACTGAATGCAGGAATCAGAAGGCTTTGGTTTGTCCTCGTGACACCATAATGTGATGCAAATGTAAACTGCTCCGTAACTCATTCGGGTCAAGGACAGTTTGAAGTGCGTACAGTAAATTTATTTTTAGCTTGATAAACTTCACAGGATGCGTCGCAGGCACATTTTCAGCCCGTTACTCTGTACATAATGCTGGGAGTCTGAGAAATGTTCCATTTATAAGCGTAATAAGTGCCGAGAAAGTATTACGCTTTGGCTCCATTTACCCATGTCAGCTGGCATCCCCGAGATTTTTCTTATTTGCAGTCAATTTATCTAGTTAGAATTTAATTAGTATTTATCAGTCAAATTTTTACATTAATGCAAGGTCATGAAAAAGCTGCCCGCCATGGTTTTTAGTTTCCTCCTAATGTTTCACCATCTGGCTACATGTGTGCATAAAGATGGATGATTTCTCAAATGATATGATAGAGCTGGATATAGGTGTGTGTGTCTGTGTGTGTGCGTGCGTGCAATAGTTTATGTATATATTATATAGGTTACAGATAAATTTATGAAATAATGTTGCATCTATAAAACGACTGAGGCTTAAATTCTCTCGGTAGTCGATCATTTCAAATAAGGTTCTTATTGAATTTTAAGCTTGTCATGTAGGGACAGCCATCTTGGCCTCTTTTGGTGACATTAGTTGTCTGTTATATCGCTGAGTTGGTTGCCATTATAACTGGCAGCTATAGTGACAGTGGGCTCCGGCTCGGTGTGGACCGGCCATCACATTTGACCTTGACACCTACAGCTGACCCGGTTCCCCCCAGCGGCTGGACGCATGAGTAACCGCAGCGCGCTTTTCGAAGGTTTCTGTTCACGGGGAGCGCGCACACCCCATGCGGTTGTCTTGGAGACCGACTTGTGTCCTTGCACAGCGCCACTGCGAATTGTTCTGCGGGAGGCTTTTATTCGCGTCCCTCAGCACAAAGCCAGGGGCCAGTGCGGCCGCGCTGAGGCACCGAGCGGCCGGTAATTACGTCAGTCTGACTGGAGCCGTCAGCGCGTCCCCGCATCTCCTGCGCGCCCCCGCCGAGCCGTGGGAGGACGGCGTTCCGAAACCCCCCGCCTCATGCCAGTTCCAATGCTCATCTGTCAGTACGCTACGTTAGCGTGAGCTCATGTTTAATGCCGCAAAGTGAGACATCTTAATGTTTGTTTTCATCATCACACTTATAAATTTTAACCATCAGTACTTCTTTAATAAAATATGACTGCATTATTTGATGTATAGCCCAAGTTTCAAAATGTGAACTGCACATTGATTAAGGTGCCTGTTTAGATGGACTGCGGCGCAAGTAATGTCAAATTTAGGTACGAAGCTTTATTTTATAGTATCTTCAAATGGCCCGCCATTACCTTGCACTTCAGTATTTTGGTATGTTTTTTTTTCCTGACGGGCAACTTTTAATAGGCAAAACATTAGCCCTTTCCTTTAATGTCCTACTCCGTTGCTGTTTGGGTGAATGCAAACAGACACCGAACACAATACAATGATGATAAATACTTTTAAATCTTTGAATGCTTCTCAAATTTGTACCGTTTGGAAAAACTAAGAAGCAGGATGAAATGTCCGATGTTTGCTTGGAACCGATCAGACGTAAATGTAAGTCGAGCAATTTTAATAAATAGACTGACCATAAATTGAGAGAGAACCTCTGCTCGTCACCATCATCACTCAAAATTCTGTAAATCACCATTTACTGCCGATTGCAGAATTCTATCTGTCTGGGGAAATTATGACCCCTAGCGGAACTCCTTTAAATGACAAGTCGACTACAGTCCTAATAGTTTGCATTTTGTGGCAAATCTGCACAAAGTGACAGTCACTGGGTCTCCTGTGTCGGCTCATTTTGGACACGTTCACGTTTAAGGTGCAACATTTGCGTGCTATTTTTAATAAACGCTTATAAATGGGGACTGATTAACAGGGACTAACGGGTTAACTATTTTGATGCAAGGTGCCCGCAAAGCCTCCTCGCAGCCCCCTGATCACGCCCGACACCCCCCACCCTCCCCGAAAATCACTTTCGTCTCTAGGTGTCTCCGGTGCCGACTCCAAGCCCCAGGAAGCTTAGCGAAGCCGGCCGGCCGCCTCCCATTGGCTGCGCGCTAGTCGGGAGGCTCGCGGCGCCCGCAGGAGGCGGACACGGGACGGCAGACAGAGAGCATCGCTTTCCGAAGCGGAGTGATGCTTTTTAAGGGCGCTCCGCCGAGTGCCTCTCTGCAGACGGCCTGTCCAGTGCGGGGGAGCCACCGCCAGGAGCCCGTCCATGCGAAGTCTAGCCTTACTGCTGTGCCCGTGTGCCGTCGCCGTCGTGCTGCATCTCTGGCTGCTGGCGAACAGAGCCGCCTTCTTCTTGGATTCGCAGGATCCAGGTACGCGTCTCGTGCAGTTTCCCCAACTTTTCCCCGTTGCCGCTCCGCTGTCTCCCTTTCTTTGGGGCTGTTTCTGCGCCTCGCACTGAGACGTGTGAGACTTTGCATCTCTAACGAAAGGGTGTGAAAGTGCAGCTTTTCCCGACGGCTGTGCGGATGCGCGCATCCCCGGATCGCCGGGGCATTTGTCGGCTGACGGCAAGCTGCGTGTTTCACACGCCGTCCGTATCCCGGTCAAAGATGACAGCTCCGTAATTGTTCTTATTCAGCACCGCACTTTAATGATGTGCATTGTAATTGGCACGAATGATTGTTATACTTGGCAGAAGGGTAAGTTGCCCTTCTAAACGCCTTGAATTACTCTGTTATACACCAGGGACCGGAGGGCTGCAGCTCGCTCAGCGGGCGATCCGGGCTGTCTTGTCGCCTTTGGACCCGTCTGCTGTGCATGGACCGCCGGGCATCTGAATAGTGATATTTCAGTCCCCAGGTGCCGTGTAATTTGGGAATCTTCCGAGATCTCGTAAAGACTCGGCGTTTGCCAATTTGCCACCTGCAACACGGGGATGTCGGTTCTCTGCCGGAGCGCAGCCTGGCACGGAGACGCAATGCCCCCCCCCCCCCCCCCCCCGCCCCCCC
>JAODKL010000062.1:5271187-5287592 GCA_026780765.1 Petrocephalus schoutedeni
CAGCAGTGTGAGCCGCATGTGCGGTGCTGGGGCATAGCGGCAGGACGGGCGGTCGGGGAGCCAAACATTTCCTCACCATTAAGATTACAGCGTGATATCCTGCGATAAATCAAGCAGGCCGTTTCTTACTCAGAACTGCACAGATCAAGTCTAATCTGAACGTTTGCGTTAAGCACGATAGGCCTGCATCAGCCAGAGTCAGAGTACCCGCCCCCAAAAGAGCACAACAAACCCTTAAAACGAAACACTTAACTCCTCGCCAGTCTTTCGAAATGGTGACATGTGCATGTCAGCTGGCCTCCTGTAACCCAAGCCCAAACCAGTGACCCCAAGAGAGACCAGGAGAGTGGGGAGGAGAGACACCACACATCAAACCTCTCTAAATGCCACAGATGACTGATTAGTCATATGGGAGCAACCCTCCCCCCATCCCACTCTGTGGTCTGTTCTGGCACCCATGACAACCTCCCAAACCCACAGCACTCAAGCACATGCAGAACATCAGCCAAAGCACACCCCCCCACCCCACACCTCCACACGCTTTTCTCTAGGGTTGGCTGGATGCATGATCACACTGAAGTTTTGTTGAGTAAAACCCTGGAAGGCGCAGGATGTCGATTCCTAGGCAGAGAGTAGTTTCCCCACCACATAGCGGCAGATCACATACACATACACAGGGCAGATTAAATCCAGTGTCATTACCAGTTGTACGGGGGAAATGTACTCATCTAATGATTAAAACAGGCAGGCAATCCCCCACACCCACCCAGAAACAGGCAACCTGATCCAAGAGGCATTGCCACACACAGTTCTACCCACAGAAGCTTCACTATGTTTTACCTTCACACTAAGGTGGAGTGAGTCACTAGCCATAGGCAGCAGAGAACTGAACACAGCAACTAGGCAGGTAGATGCAAAAACCACAAAACTGAAGAGTCAGCCTTAAATAAGACAGCCCCCCCCACACACACACTGAGCCCAGAGGGCTGTGCTGTATACTGAAGTCATGATAGCACTTTTACCCCCCCCCCCAATGCCACCTCAGAGGGAGTCAGACATTTTCCCCAAGTGGCATCACCATCGCCATGGGAACCACATGCCTTTCTTCTAGATCGCCACAAATGCCAGAATGCACATGAGCAGAGACAGGAGCAGCGGGCGAGCAGAAAGCAGACAGGAGACTCTCCCATGCTGCCTGGCAGTGCCATCCCCAGGTGGCAGCTCGCCACTTACACATGGGGCAGAGAGCTACACTATCCCACGCCGCCAGCCGGAAACCGCTGCTCTGGCATGAGGTTTCCCACGGTGGCCAGGCGACCACCACCGCGAAGCAAGATTCCGCCACATGACGGGCGTCTGCACTCCGCTGTGGGGTACCCCTTGCCAAGCTGAGACCTGAGAACCTGAGGCCGGGCCAGCCAGGTGGCACCGATCGCACGGATCCACCAACAGGGTCGTGACGTCCATCCTGTGAAAAGCGGCTTCCTGGGTCACACACAGACAACGGCACAGAAATCCCTGGGCTCTCTGGCTCGCTCAGTAACAACCTGTTACTGACAAACTTTGTCTCTGCGATATCCATAAAGTAGGAGGATCATTCCCCCAAAAATGGATTCTTACAAAATCGATGCAGCTGAATAGTCACCCTAATAAGTGATTCATCATGGTGCACAGATCCATCTTAACCTTCCTGCTTTCCAAGACTGTCTGGGATGTGTTACAGACAGTCTCTCGTCCACCGGCGCCGCTTTTTTGCGGGCTCGCAGTACGCGCCCTCCCACCCAAATCGATCATTCCTGCCCTTACTGTTGGACTCTGAGCAGCACGATAGCGAGAAGCGGGAAAAAAAAAAAAAAAAGAGGAGGAGAAAAGCGAACAAGAACCGGTCAGCAAAAGACATTAGTCTTCCGCTGTACGGAAATATCCTGCATTCTGCAGGGATGGTACTGAGCAAAAAGTGACATGTCAGCGCTGCTTTGTGGCTCACTATCTGACAACCTATGGGTCAATAAGCTCTATTTGGCTACGGTTTATTCTGAGCAAATTTCAACACCCGTTTTGTCTTACATGCATCACAATATTAAAATCGCAAAAGTGTCCAATATCACGCCCACCCAATGTCATGCGGCACTAGAGACTCTGCTGCTACTCAGTGAAGCACCATTCCGTGCCGTCGCTGATAAACAGCAAGGTGTAGAAGGGGAAGTCTGCGCGGCGGCAGTGGAGCAGCTGCGCGCTAGAAAAGCAACCATTTCAGACACGGCGGCACAAGGCGGGGGGGCTTCATTCAGTTCTTGGTACCAACCGTCCCTTTGAAGAAAAATGCCATGGCGACAGCCAGCCGACCTGACAGGTGCGTTGCATCTAAACAGGCTTCTAAAACGGCGGATTGGGACCCAAGGCTCTCTGAAATATCCAGCTCAAACCCCCCCCCCCATCCAATTCCCCTAAAGCTCTGGCATGTGGAGTATAAATAGAGCTTAACCATGACAACAAATAGGAGAGTGATCAAGAAGCCTGCCACAGTCAGCACATAGCCGGGGGGCACGAATCACAAGTACGAGATGTGGCAATGAGAGAAATCACAGGGTGATGCAAACCGCATGCCAGACGCTGCAAGCAGCACGCCGTGTCACCCTCCTATGCGTAGCTCTCCCCACCCCCTCGGGGGCCTGCAGTCAGCACGCTCACGTGCAGGTTACCCAGCGACACCAAACGAGACAGCCAGTCTTCACCCATGAGGGGGTGGGGGGCTGTGTAAGACGCATTTGATAACTCGCTCAGCGCGAAAGTAGGTCTTGGCTCGCCACAGGAGCACGCCCCACTCCGCACGTCACAAAGACAAGACCAAAAAGCCTGGCCTACTTTTTTTTTTTTTAATTCAAACCCACGCCACCCCACTTTCAATGCCCATTCTGTAAAAAAACACAAACACCGAGCTCGAGAAGCAACACAGATGCCGGTCATGGTGCCCGTTTTAGACTTCCACGAATTCAGCCAAAATCTCACCAGGGGGGGTCTCTCTCTCTCTCACACACACACACACACACACACACACACACAGGCAGAAAAATGGCAAGTCTGAGATCTCATTTAACCTGGATCTGTTTAATAAAAAATAAATAAATTAGAGTCGCTTAACCTGCAGGGTCACCATATTTAAGAATGTCTTTAAAATGCTACTGTATTGTTGTTAAAGCAGCCATTTCACTAAAGCAGGGGTGCCCACACTGAAAATGCTAAATGTTTTTTCCCCACCTATATACACTAAGTATACTTTATATATACAGTATATGTTGGCGAACCTTGCATCATTGCAGAAACCCTAATAGACAACACAATCCAATACACTTATGGTTCCTTACTTGGTCCGGCTCCCCCACTCATTTGTATATCCCTTTTTAGTAGATATAAATTGCAATAGCTGGGCCACTTTGCTTTTGGAGTTTTGCATTAGCTCGCGGTACACATTTTCTGCTGGGTGACGTGTTAGAAGAGAAGGCATCCAAGTTGTTGTTGTGGTAAGCTAAAGTAACAAAGTTTTAAGCAACAGCAGACTGGGCGCCCATTACGTCAGTCAAGTGGCAGATGCCAAAGGAAGGACAGATGATTGACTAATGTCTAAAACATTTTTTTTAATGTTGTGTGACCTACCCGCACTACTTTTGCGATCTATTGGTCGATTGCGATCGACATATTGGGCAGTAAAGTCTATTGGCCTCCATCTTCACCATCCTCTTTTAAAAGCCACATTCTGTCCCGTTGACACTTGCTCTGAGAGTAAACTTTTAGGGACATTTACATTCATTATAGCTTACCATTTACCATTTCTAGCCTTCACTCTTATTAGGGGTACTGCAGGGTTCAAGCATCACACCTTTAAGTCAATATTTAAATGCCATGCTGTTCAAGGTACAGCTGAATTACTGGCTTACTTACAAAACACTGATATGAACAGCTGGCCTGACCAAAAACCAAGACATGACATCTGCTCTGAACAGACCAGAGATAACAGAACACAAGTTTGGTTTGACACGCAGGTTGCACACTGGTTGCTGCCAAACCGGTGTGGGACATTGACAGGCCAGGGACCCTTTCCTTCCTATGTCACCGACAGAGGTGGGAAAGTCAGTTTTATCACTAGAGCACCAACCAAACAGGCTGTCCACATGTGACACACGGCACATTCTGGGACTGGACACAGAAGCAGCAACACCCACACTAACACTGCATGTCCAAAGTGACATATAAGCAAGCAAAGCGAGGTTGTAAAGGGCCTTACTTAAGGGCCCCAACAATGACTCAATTACTCACGATCTGAATGCTTCAAAACCAGCTGCTGCCAGGCATCTGCGAGCAGGCAGCAAATTCACATCGCTAACAATAGCTGCACAAAATGCTTACTGATAAGCCAGCGATAACTGGGCTAAGTCACTCCCCCAGATTTCCAAGCGTTGACATAACCTCTTAAGAATTTATTCCAAGTCTCGGTTAGTTACTTTGCAATAAAACCGCGACTTACCATATAACCACTCGTTATATTGGGGGGCAGCGCCACCGTAACCAACGGGGAAAGCGGAGGTTCTCAGCATTACAGCAGAAGGGGGCCGTGAACCGACTCTGTGAGCAGTCAGCTGTCACCTTTGGCACAGACGCTGTCAACAAGTCATAGCTGGGTGCAGCTTGACAGGAACACACACAGAGGACATTCCTCACCCCCATCAAAAGAGACCAGCCACACAGACCCTGCAGACAATCTACGACAATATAAACGGAAGATATTTTACATTATTTTAAGTAAATGACAAGAATTGCCATTACACTTCAGAAACTTCTTTTTTCGAAATTTTTGACACCATCTTTATGCTGGGTCCTGTATATTCCACCTATGAGATACATCAAGCAGCCATGAGAAGTTAACGAAAACCGAGGGTAAGATAGGTTGTGTTAGCTAATGTAAATGGGCTTTCAAGAGCCGTTCGAAAACCTTCAGCTAGCGCATAAGGTGCATTTAAGCCACACCAAACACCACCATGTCATTAGATTGCAACTCATGGTTCAGCAGAGCAGACGTTACGAGCGGCCTCACGCCATACGTAACGCGTTAGGCAACCAGTGTAAATATAGACGTAGCTCCACCCACCTCGGCGGCCAGCGGCTCGACTTCCGGGGCGCCATCTTCACCACTTCCGCTTCGTGCCGCCATAGGCTGAGCTACCGCGGCTAACTAGCCATAAGCAAGCTAGTTTATCGAAGCCCGCAGTCGACGTTCTTTATTAATTAGACCGCATCCACAGAGATCCAAATAGATGTAGTTCACGCAGCTGCATACATTTATGGTTACATTGTGGAAAATAAGTAAGGAAAATCAAATTATGGCCGTTCTTAAGCCAGATATCCCTGTTACCTCCTTCGTCCGCGTCCTCAGCAAACTAAATACGCCATCGCCCCTCCACGGAACGGGCGCATATAAGAGGGGTGGGGGGTTGGGTGCGCGAGAGACTACCATTTTTAAATTGCGCATGTGCGTTCTGTCGTTCTGGGAATTGTAGTTCTGCGCATCTCGCGACCAGAGAAATCGCAGCAGGGTTTTCGCTGCATATGCCTTGTGTTTCAATACATCTCCCGGCTTGCCTCAATGTAACGTTTCTACAGAACTTGTTGGAAAATAACGTAATTGTTTTCTAAGACTGGCCAATAGTCTGATGCAATGGGCGGTGACACAAATATGGTGACCAATGAATGAACATATTGAGAACTGGGTGGTTTTGTGTGTCCGTCAGTCAGTTTCAGAAGGAGATAGGAGCGCAGAGAGAGAAAGGGAGTCCGGGAGCGTGAGTGGTTGTGTTGGTTTCGCACCCTGACACCGACCAGGGGCTTGCGAAAAACAAAGTCAAAACCATTTAAAAACGCCGATCCTGCTTCGAATGTTTCATGGATATTTAAACTGTTATACGGACTTGGAGGAAAGGGGATTCCGCAACTTGACTTTCAGAGGTAAGAAATTTGCGGAATTAGTTACGTGGGCATTCAGCTTGTCATTTTAAAGACCGAGAAGTGTTTTAAAAGGTCGGCGCTTTGATAAACAGCGAGGGGAATTATTAAAGGGCCTGGCTTCGCTCTTCTAATAGCGTAATGGGAGAATCAACATACTCTTGGGTTCCCAGCTCTGTGTTCCCATTTCTATCACCCCCGCCCCCCCCACCCCCCATGCCGTTTGACTTTTATTTATTCGCCTCGTTTCCATCCTGATTTCCACGATCAGCAGATGTGCTGGCATCCAGAAAACGACCCACATAAGCAGTTTGGTGTCCGTAGTGCCGAGCGCTTTCCAGGGGCGGCTGCTGGCAGCCCGGTGTCGATGGGGAAAAGTCTCCGGGCAGGCTTACATAATGCTGAAGTGAGGCACATCGTGATTGGGAACGGGGCTGGCGGCCGAGCGCGGCGGCCGCGGACGTACCCCCGCCGATCGGAGCTGTCGTCGGGCTCGTTAATATTTCACGGCTTCTGCGTGTTGGCTGGCCGCGGACGGCCGTGTCGCCTCCGTGTCCGCCTTGCGTGTTTATGGCTGCGCTGTGCGCTCCTTCCCACTCCATCCCCTCACGATCGCTCTGCATGGCTTATTTTTCCGTCGCTGTCCTTCCTCCAGTGCTCGAATCTCGCTTCTAAGTCGTTCACTTTAAGATCCCTCGCCCCCCCATCCCCCCACCTCTCTATTCGGTATACAGTATATTGGCGAGAAATGTGGCCGGTTAGCTTGATCCGGCAGTGCTTCGGCGACCTACCAGCAACAATAACAAGCCCCGGGAGCGCCAGGCGGCCCGTCACCCGCTTGTTGTCTGGCTGTATAATTCAATCTTTTTAATGTTCCGTGCCGAGGCGGTCCGGCGGAGTCGGAGAGGCAGCGCCTGGGCTGGATAGCGCGGGGTGACATTGTGGCAGCGAGCGGCGCTCCGCCGGATGCCGGGCTGCTGCTTTTATCCCCCGCTGCCGATCGATCGCGTTTTTGTTTCTAATGCTAGGAGGTCCGTAGTGTTACTTTGTTCAGTTTGACCTTGTTCCGAGCAGGTTAGTCAGCCCCCCCTCCGTGGTTATAGTGACAACTCGGCGACTCGCCATCGACACATTTCGAACCGCGATTTCCCCACTTGCGATCGGACTGACACCGCTGTCAGAATAAGTTGATTTCTTTGTTTGTTTTTTTTTTACGGAGTGAAAAGTGCCGTTTTTGCGCCCGAACCCCCGCCGCGGTGCGAAGCGATCCGCGCCCGCCTGGCAGCGCGCATTCCCCCGCTATCGCCTCGCCGACTTGCCCGGAGCCTTGGGCTGGCCTCTGGCCGTGCCATGGGGGCTGATCCGGGGCTCCGGGTGCCCGTGCCCTGGTTATTGCCCGTCTGCCAGCGCCGTGCCGCCGGAGTGTTGCTCTCTTTCTGCGCTGTAGTACAGAAATGGCGTCATTCACTTTAGCTCGGCAGCAGAAATCGGGCGCCTATCGCGCTGACCTGCTTCCCAGTAGTTGGGCTTCACAGATTTTTCTTTCTCTCGCTGGCCCTGATTTATTATTATTATTATTGTGCATTTTGTAGGATTTAACGCGACATTTCGGCGAGGAGGCGCCTTTTGCCGCTGTTGTGCCCACTTTAAGTTGTTCCGGCCGAGGCGCCCTGCCCGAGCCCGTCCCCTCGGCGGCAGGCTCTTGCGGACAGATCGCCTCTTTTTTAGACCCGCAGCTCCACCGACTGGTTGCATTATACATGCATTTATTATTTTTTGTCCCGTAGACACAATCTGGGCTTCCTTTGGACACGGTTAATGTGCGGCAAGTCCGATCGCCTGCTTGTCATGTTTGTGGCACCCTGAGAGCGTCGCGGATCCGGGGGGGGGCGGTTATAGCGTCGTATTTACATGCTGCCTGTCTCTGCTATTTCATGCATTGTTAATGAGCGGAGAAATTCCCCCGGATTAATAATCGGACTCGACAATACGGGCATAGCGCTGAGACGCGGATCGGATCGTGTTCTGCAGCCAGGCGCTTACGGCGATCGTACTTGCGCGGTGCGCTGCCGTCTGCCGCGATGTTGCCCAGTTTAATAGTTTCTGAACGATGGCACGGTTACATTTGGCACGGCGATTGTTCCGAGCAGGACGTGTTACCGTACATACGTGGGGATTCGGGTTTTTTTTTATTAATTCCATTCCTTTTGACATAATACCCTGCTGGTAGTTAAAAGCAAAGCCGTGATTCATTCTCCTCCGTGGTTCTTAGACATGGTGAGTCCGCGTTCATTTCCTAACACCGCTGCTGTTTCTACTTTCTCTGCAGCTTCATCTCCTGCAGCGGGACTAAGGAAGCCCGTCCGGATATGAAGGTACCGACTCGAACCCGAGCCTTATGTGAGCTTATGTGAGCTGATGGCAATGCACCGACCAGGGGGCATGTAGATCCTTCTCTGTGGCGTTTTTCTAACCCTGAAACTTTTCTTTTTTTGCAACCTTTTAAACTACTACCTAACTGTCAGTAGTCTCCTAGTAAGGCTTAAATTAACGGGAGCCAACTAAGTTTTTATTTTTTGCATAAAAGTTGCTTTATTAAAACGTTAATATAGATGTCTAACTGTTTATAACACGAGATCATAATTAAACAACAATAAATGGTAATTTATAGGAACAATAAACAAAACTGTTTTGGCCTGAAGTTACACCCAGACTGTTTTCCATTTAGGTCTGCCTTGCATTCAAGCCCATTAATTTAATTTGCAAGTTGCCATGCTTGAATATCATAAAATGGGAGTTGCCACTTTATCACTTTCTTTATTTATTTTTTCCTGTATACCATTTAATTTTGGATGGGCTGGTCATGGTTTATGCTGGTGTCTTTGTACTACTGTATACAGGGTTTTTATTTGTTTAATAAATACAGTTGTTTAATCTAATAAATTAAGTCATGAAGGGCAACATTTTTAAAGGCTTGCCGGCTGGTTACTGCAAAGGTCTTCCTCTGCCTCCCTACACTACAAAGTTCCAGCTTCTTATTTGCTACTTTCTATCTGGAATGTTGCAGAGAGCTTCTGTTTCCATGGTAACCTACTACTGGGGTATTACCTGAAGGATTTGTCCTATTGGCTGTTGGACTAGCAAGAAAGAGGACAGGAAGGGGGGGGGGTTCACAGACCTTTTTTATTTGTGATTTGCTCTTGCCTGTGGATATTTATCGTATATCAATTTTCAGCCTGGCTCAGGTTATGCTTTCCACTGACTTTATGTAAGTTTTAATGTCACTTGCAGAAGGTTTTGCGGTTCTTTGAGGAGAGTTTGGTAAGTTTCGGTGTTTCTGGGGAGCATGTAGATCTGTGTAGAGTATACAGCTGATACCAAGGGGCTTTTTGGGGGGGGAGGGGTGAGGGTGGTGCTAGGGCTCTTGCCAGCTCAGCATGGCTCTGAGATTCTCGACAAAGGAACAGGTGGTTTTAGCTAAAACCGGCAGCGTTGCTCTGCCATTACTGCCGATGCTGCCGGTGATGAGCGGCTCGCACCCGTGCTGGGGCTCCGTGTGCCTGCATGCCCTGTGCAGTGCCGGAGCCGTGGGTTTCCGAATGCTGGGTGTGGAAAGAGCTGTACAGATCACTGTGTGTAGGCATCTTTTTTAAAAATAAGTTCTTCAGGGAAAAATTTGAAGATTTTAGAAGATCACTGACGCATGAAAGCTTTGTGCTGATTCAGTTTTTTTGTGTGTTTTGTTTTTCTTGCTTACTTGGGGAACTGGTTGGTGAAATCTGTTTTAGTCTTAGGATGTAACCGACTGAGTTTCACCCTCAGATTCAGCCACTGCTTAAATCCAGCGTTGGGTGTGTTTTTGAGATCCTAAGCCCTGGAGTTGGGCTTTTGTGAAATGGACAGCCCATGTGATCCTGTGATTTTACATTTGTGCTGGTGTCAGATTGTAACTCTATGTGGTGGTTAAATCTTTTCCTTTCTTTTGTTACTTTATTTTGCCCAGCTCCCTAGTGGGGGCGCTACTCCACAGTGCTCTGCTGGGTCAGCCTTTGCTCCTTAGATTGTATTCCTCTTGTGGCACCCCGGTCATTCCCGGGTGACGAAAGGCGTCAGAGCCCCCTCCCCCTGCACCACCTCGCAGCTCCCCCGAGTGCTGAGGGCCGGTGCAGCCCGGGGCGGCGGCTTTGGGTCCTCAGAAAGGCTGAAGTGGCGCGGGGCAGCACAAAGGGCCGATTCAGCCCCGGATTACTTTAGCGACCGATTCATGCTCACATCGCCGCTTCCCCGTCCTGCTGTCTGCAGTGCCCTGCAAGTGAGGCACGCGCTGAGGGTGTAGCTGCATTCTTACTCTTTTACTCCACTTTCAGAGAAGGGCACCAATTTGCCTTTCAGGTCTGTGAGTCTTCCTCTGTACTGTTTTGTGTCAAAATAACTTTCATTGTCAACTTCAGGTATATGATGTATGGGGTCCATGGTGCAAATATATATGAGTGTGTGTGGAGAGAGAGAGGGTGATCTAAACACAAGACAAAGAACAGAAATGCAGCGAGCCCCCTGACTGGTGGGCAGCTTGGGCAGTGTTGCTGTGCTCTCCTCTTAAGCATGTTCTTGGGCACGGGGGCATCTAGCCGCTAACGGGACCCCTGTGGGTATCTGCGATTTCCGACAGCCAGCGTCACTGAAGGCCAGCCCTCTTTCTTTCTCTTTCTTTTGGTTTCAGTCTTTGTCTTTCTCCTCTCTTTCTCTTTTGATCTCTCTCTCTCTCCGTTCTGTCTCTGGATTGCTGTTTCCCTTCCTGCTTTCTCTCATTCTTTGCCCCCCCCCCCCCAGCCTCTGTGTCTGACTGCCCCCTCCCCCTTTTGAAAAGAGCACCACAGAAGGTACCAGAAGTGGTTGCTTGTGTTGAGTCTGCCACTTTTGTGATGAAAAATGTAAGCTGGGGAGCCCGTGCCCCCCAAGCGTCACCTGTGGCGGGCGCAGAGCGGCTTTTAAGGGCCCCGCGCTTTGCTCTCTCGCTGGCCACCGTCTTTGATTTGTCTCTGAGTCAGAGTGGAAAACGCCATCATTAGTGTCCTGCTGGAGGGTAGCATCAGCCTCTGCGCCAATTGTGGAAGTGTTTCACCAGATACTTACCACAATTACGGCCAGATAAGAGACTTTTTAAGCACGGTTCGAATCTTATAATGACTGAAATGAGGGCTGAGGGCTGGGGGCCTTGATTTCACTCCGCCATGTGTTTCGTAGCTGGCTGCAGTATCCTGTTCGCTCTGTGCCCTTATTGGCTTAGGCAGCATGTTCCTACAGACCTGAACATTAGAACCGAGCTGTGGGCAGCAGTGAGTCCTACACCCCGGAGCCCCCATATGCCCCCCCCCCCAGCCCATGTGTGTATAATCAGGCAGCAGCAAATCTGGAAAAGTTTCACGGTCCTGTGTTGGGCAAGTTGCGGCCCAGAGGAAGGGCTTGGGCCCATGCCGGCGCTGGTTCGCTGGCGCTGGCTGTTTCTCCGGAGAGGAGAGCGAGCGATTCCCCTCGCCCGGCCAGTGCGGTCCCCCTTACGGGCCGCACGGCTGAACGTTCTGGAAAATTGCACGTGGCCTTCGCTGCCAGCAGAGCTAAATGGATCTTTTTTTGAGAGTGTTTGAAAAAAAAAAAAAAAAAGACAGCAAAGACTTGCAGAGGGACTGTCGGGGGGGCACAAACTCTTGAAAACTCTTAACCCCCCCATGTTTAAAATAACCTGAGGTTACTGCAGGTTTACATGGAAGGTTCCATGCTGCTTGTCCATCTGGCCTCTCGACCCCCAGTTTATTGGTTTGAGCTCCAGCACCTTTAATACTACAGGGAACCTAATGTGTGTTTCTGAAATAATATCACAGTCTATGATTACTACTCTAAGAAGGGAAGTAAGCCAAATAGCGTAATAATGTGTGATTGGCTTGCGTAACTGGCTTTTACAAAACCCTTCCTGCAGCTCACACAATCACAGAGTGGGACAGTGGAGAGATGTATAGATGTGGTGGTGATGTGAGAAACATGGGCTTGGCTTGTGTACTGTCAATAACCTGTTCAGTCATTTCTCATTGGTTACATTGTCTGCTGAGTCACTCCTCATTGGTCACATTCCTTGGTCCCAGAGGGGTTAAAAAGGCCAGTGATTGACAGCGCGGTATAAATCCCACTTACTGTAAGTATCGAGGCTTCGTTTTCCCAGCCAGCCGTGAGACGCCGTGTTGGGACTCGATATCGAGCAGCGGACCATCGCAGCCATCCAAGGAGTTTTTGCGGGGATGATGTCACCCGACCGCAGGGGCTTTGACAAGTGAGTGAGGGGCTTTTCATCACAGCTTTGCCCCAGCAAGCAGTAGCGGTGACCTCAGGCGTGCCATCACACATGATGAAGCTGTCCAAGGGGATGCCCGACGCCTTGTTAAGTCAGGTTTTCTTTTACAGTGTTTCCCCTTTCTTTAGGGGATATTAAAAAACAATGTGCGGGCCCCCCTTGGTCCAGAGGGCTTTCCCGCCCCCCCCCCCCCCCCAGCTCAGGCAGCAAATGAGCAATTTATCAAACAGGCAGTAGTGAGGACGACTCCCGAGGTGTGGAAGTGAACCGTGACTCTGAACTAAAACGCAGTAGTGCGAGACGGGCCATACTCAGGTTTTTCTTTTTTAAGCCGTGGATCAAACCACCTTGGTATTCTTCGGCAGTCCAGAAAGGCCATGCATTATTTTCTGTTTTTAATTTTCCTGCTGGTTTCCTCGCGCTAACATCTCACGCCATGTATCGCTGTTTGTTACCAGACAGCAGATCACCAGCCACTCAGGTCATTGTGTCGACTGCATAATTAAACTTCTGCTCGAAATTAAAACGACTGAATTTTAAAAAATAAATAACGTGTTGATTAAAAATATTGATGTCGGCATTTTTTTGCGTCGACGTTGTCGACTAATCGCGGCAGCTCTATTACGTAACATTTAAAAGTGAGGCCGGCGTCGCACGTCAGGCTTCCGGGTCGCCGCCACGCCAGCCCCCTCCCCCTGCGGGCCGCCGCTGCTCCTCACGCCGTAGACGGTCAGGGTCCTGTAATCTGAGACCTACATTTCAGGAGTTACAATTAGGGAGAGAGAGACAGAGAGAGGCTGTAGAGTGTGGGGGGAGGGGGGGCTGTAGCCGCCCATCTTTTCAGTTTGTGCAAATCCCCCAGCCACCCCCAGCCTAGTTCATTGTCCTTTACAGTCCTGCAGCTTAGGGTGAGGTGGTCGCCCCCTCTGGCTCCCAGCTCAGCTTGGCTGGTCTGATGGTACCGCAGTCATTTCGGCATACTGCGGTATTTTGAAACCTTGCCAACAAATTTTGCTGTTTGACGAAATACAAGTTGGGTAACCCCCCCCCGCAATTTAATTCCGGGGGAGCCCAGGTTGACGGCCTGTCATATTCGTCCAGCCCTGCCTGTTTGGGGCCCTGCATGTGTCTGGCTCCCTTTACTGCCAGGTAAAAGCGGCCAGTGGCTTTTGCCATATAAAAGCCAAAGGATTCTGGGCATGACTGTGTAAAAGTGTGGATCTGAGCTCCGGTTACTTGGTGCCCCAGTGCTGCATGTCATATTCACACAGCCTCCCAGTAGTTTTTGATACTAAGTATCCGTGCATATTTGTGAGGGATGTTGGCTTCCATCTGAGGCTCGCTGTGGCAGCTGGCCAGTCGCACCCTGTCAAATTTTGAAGTGCTGAGCAAATCACAACCTGACTTATATTTTAGATTATTCTGTGCCTTCTTGATAGCCTCACCAGCTCCTGGCATTCTCTCAGCCAGCTTCATCAGGTGGTCACTTGGAAGACCTTCCCAGTAGTCTTGAGCGAGGTCCTACAAAAGCTGAGCTCTTACTGACTAGTTTTCACTCTCCATTACAACTGTCCCTCACGCACTGGCCACTAAATCAGATAGCGCATGCATAATACCGGGTGGGCCCCCCTTTTGTCTTCAGAGCTGCTGCAGTGCTTGGCGAGTTGTACATTCAGGGAAGACATCCTGCACTCCAGTGCTGTACCGAGCCGCTATTTTTGCAGTTGTGGCTGATCTCCTCTGACCTCTCATTACCAGGGGCTTTTCAGCAACTGTAACCAGTAACTGAATGTTCTTAGTTTACTGCAGCATCCCCTAAACTCCAGACGCTGATGTGTGAGATGGTGGGACCCCCTCGTCTGGCATCAGCAGTCAAACATGAGCTTAAAGTCACTGAAGTCGTGTGTCTTGGCCACATGTAAACCTCCTGGCCCTGCCTGCTTGCTGTATGTATTATGTTACAGTCACATGATTGGCTGTTTGCATGAAGGAGAAGTGTGTCTCACGGTGGGCCTGCCCGGTGCTGCCTGAGATGTACACCTGGCCCCCTTGTGGTCCTGACCAGGATACTTGCCAAGTGGCCACAGGATGGAGGGATGATGGATGGATGAATGATGGATGGGTGGGTGCTGTTTTTGTGTTTATGAGATAACAAGTACTGAAATGAAACTGAAGAGGGCCGTCTTATACTTCAGACATCTTGGTCTAAATATAGCGCAGTAGCACATTGTCTGGTCTTTGGGAGCGAACCGAAGGCCCCTCCAGCAGAGGGACAGTGCCTGGCACTTTATTCAGTCTTTTGGGATGGCAAGCTGCTCCCCCCCATGCCACCTGCTTCACATTGTCTTTGGTAAACAGAAGCAGGTGATATATTGTCATTCATGGTTTGGACTTTGTTTACTTTTACTTGGACTTTGTTTCCTTTGTCTGATGCCTGTGTGCACGAGTAGTGTAAAAATTAGGGTTTGCTCCCCCCTCCAAACGCTAGTTAATTTATACACAAGCACATATACACAAAGGGGCACCAGCGATGCAGGTTGAGTGTGAAGCTTTGTAGTTTGGACATGCCCAGCTGGCACATTTAACCAAGCTAGCTGCACGAGCGTGGCTGGCGTGCAGCTCGGTGAGTTAGGATACTGTGCTTGTGGTCAGAAGGTCACTGGTTCAAATCCCAAGGTCGGTAGAGGGATTTGACAATTGAGTGCCTGAGCTAGGCCCCTGTCCCTCAGTTACTCCCGGGACTGACTGATAAGTGCCGGCTAAATGAGCAAATTGTAACGTGATGGTTACACATCACATCAGAAGTGATACCAGAATGAAACCTTATTGAAATGGACCTCGAGGTGTTCATCAGAATGAGTCTGCATGTGGCTTTTTACTTTCTGAACCTGAAATTTAGACCTCTGGTGTTCAGCAGTTTTTAGGCCAGCCCTTAGGCCTGGTGTTGGTTGATTCTGAAGCCTGATAGACCCATTAAAATGCCAGAACTCTCCAGCACTGAAAATGGCACATAGTTAATGTTGCAGGGAATTGGAGAACCCTGCTATCTGTCTCCCTGACCCACCTCACCCATAATACCCCTGGGGATTGGCAATTATACGACACAGTCTGCACAGATTTGTAAACACGCGAGCACATGGCAGCTGTCGCCGGTGCCGGTGTGGAGAGACGCCCGGGCGCTGGGATTTATGTCTGTCCGCTCAGCTCAGTTACATCTGAATGGACACGTCTGCTTAAACAGTAGCACTGGACACGAGACACAGAAGTGTGACAGTGAAGCCCAGAGGTCAAACTGGGACGAGGAAAGAGGGTTTTCCCCACGTGTGTCCATCCCTCCCCTGTATTTCGTTCTGTTTCATTTTAAAAGGCATTCTTTCTCTGGCTTACACACATACACACACACAGAGTTTCACTTCCCTATTTGTGGGACGTCCCATTGATTCTCACTTCTGATGACTCGGCCTCAACTTTTCTAAGCGCATTTTAAGCGACTTGTTTTTGTGGGGTCACACCGGTGGGTGTTTGTTTTTAAGCAATCGCTGTGGTGAGGGGGGGTGTGTTTGCGAGAATATTCGCCCTCAGCCTCGTGTTCGCGCTTAGCGTTTGACTGACACTGTCAATGAGGTCAGTGATGGGAGTACTCCCCCACCCCCCACCCCACAGAAGCACTCATCCTACTAAGCACTCATGTTTCCATCTTAAGTCCTTTTAGCATTTAGCAAAAACAGCCGTCGGCAGCCTCCCATGGGCAGGCCAGCTAATGGAGTCAGGGGGCGGGTGGGGGGGGGGCTGTTTAGCCATGGTAGCAGCTAAGTGATGAATAATCTCCCGGCTGGGCACGTGGCACTGCAGAGTGCCTCCGTTTGAGGAAACAGACTCCCTGGATCTTCCTAGAAACACCAAGATGCTTCCTTATTTATCTGCTCTGAGGAGAACTTCAACCCATACCACTTAATTGTACACATACTAATTAATGTGGCTGGATGTTTTACTGCTCCTGGTGCTGCGATTGGACCGGGGGCTGTTTCTGTGTGCGGTGATCTCACTATGCCCCCCCACCCCCCCCCC
>JAODKL010000062.1:5287692-5319361 GCA_026780765.1 Petrocephalus schoutedeni
TGTGCCCCCCCCCCCCCCCTTTCTTTCAGACTATAGAGGAGCCGCCTTATTTGACCGTCGGCACTGATGTCAGCGCCAAGTACCGCGGCGCCTTCTGCGAGGCCAAGATCAAGACGGCCAAGCGGCTGGTCAAAGTTAAGGTAAGCCCACCTGACTGCAGCACACATTGCTGGTAGCAGGTGGCGCCACCCAGTGGATTGGAGGCTGTCAGAGTGCAGTTATGCGACTCATTTTGCGGGGAACACAGTTTAGTTGGTTGTTCGGGAAAAGGAGGGAGAGATGAGAAGCAAGTCCTCCATTCTCTCTCTTTCTCTCTCTCTCTCTCTCACTCACTCACTCACTCACTCACTCACACACACACACCCTCGAAAGACACAGATGGCATCAGTAACAGCCACTGGCGAAGCCGAACCCCGGCCAGTCCCATCGCAGCCACGTCCCCGATGCCCCGCCCACCCCCCTCCCTGGTACAGTGCAGCAGTCTGCCAGAGGTTTCCCTCAGGGCTGCAGGAAACTCAATTATCATTATTATTTTTCTCCCCCTGAATGGCTGACATGCCCCAGACGAAGTCCTTTCACGCCGTGTCCGATTCAGGCTCCGAATGGCGCTTGGTAATCACAGGATTATGAGTAAGCAAGCCCCAGAAATGACTCGCGCTAATTCTGTAATGAAATTGCCAGGCATTAATAAGGAAGGAATGGGAGTTTTAAATAGCTGGCAAGCGGGCTCTTTAACGTCCTTCCCCAAGCCGCACAACCATCCTGTCCCCCTCTGAGCGCCCGGGGGTCCTGCTGGAAGGACAGCTGCGGCGGAGGGTCGCCACAGCGGCTAGTTTGGGGTTAAGCTAATTCCCCCCCTGCTGTATTGATCTCTCTCTGTGTCAGGGCTGTCCCTGCCTTATGTTGCAGACTCTCTGTATTTGAAGAACAGATTAAATAAATCTACACGCTCTGTGTCTGACAGGGTTGTCTAGCTACTCTAAGCCCCTCGCAGCCGTTATCGGTGGGCGGGCGGGGGTAGCTAGAGGAAGTCTCGATCACCGCAGGACTATGCCTGGCTGAAGCCTCCTTTTTTTCATTTTGGCCAAGTAGAAAAAAAAAAGTACAAACATTTCCCTTAAAAAAAAAAAGTGAAAGCAACAAGTGCAGAGATACGAGCATAATCGAGGGGGATCCTTGATAAATATCGCAGTTACGTTGACTGGGCCGTGTTTGGCTGCTGATCCGGTTTGTGACCTGAGCCGTTTTCTCACACATGACCCAGGAACAGCAGACCTTGGCCCCCAAGGTCGTGGGCAGGGAAGCCCCCCCGTTTTATTGAGCATCAGGGAAATGTGAGACAGTCCCTGCAGCCCCGAGTGTAAGGGAGGCTCGGCACTGCGGCAGGCCTGGTGGCAGTGGCGGCAGTGGTGGCCCGGGCAGGGTGTGACTTTTCTGGCATAAATATGGAAAAATACCACCCAAATGGGGCATCTGCTCACTTTGCTGGGGGGAGAGTAAAATTAATGAAATAAACAACCTTGTTGTGACCGTTCTTAACTGTGAAGCTTATGGCATCAAACTGACTATTCAGCCGTTTTTAATGAGAATTTTCATGTCCTGGTTTCCATTGTCCATGTTTAATTTACTGATGTTTATGTCATGCAGACAAAGTTTACTTTTGGTTTCCGCCCGGCGGTTGCTGTTAGGCGATGGCGGTAGAGCGTTTGTGTGCGGGATTCGGCCCTTTCGGTTGGATATCTGTGCCCTTGTCTGGAAGGTTTTAGTTCAAATCCCGACAGAGTAATCACCCGATCGAGACCTTTAGCCATGAGATCTACTCCAGGCGCGCTGGATAAATGAGCCTCTCATATAAATCGCATATAAAAGTGTCTTAATCTTAACGCATCACTTTACTTGAGAAACGGCAGCAAGGGCCAAAATGTTCCTCTGGCTGAGCACAGGGTCGTGCGCCCTTGGGGTTGTCTTCTGCTCCCTTTCATTGCCTGCCCTGTGGGCTAATAGCTGTCTGATTTTGGCACAATCAGGGGGGGCAGCACTGTACAGAGGCCCCAAAATCTACCACTGGGGACCCTCTTGGTCAGCAAAAGTTACTGAGGGGACCCCAACCCAAACCTGCTAAATTAACCGAGCGGAAGCTGCATTTCTTCAGATTGAAAGTGCCAGCACAGGCTGGGGGTCCCAAGGCTGGCTTATTGTTAGGGGGCGCAGGATTCCCAGCCATGCTCCTGGTCCCATCCGACACCTCTCGGCTACAGGCTGGGCCAGCTTCTGCGGGGGAAAATGGAGCCCACTTGTAAGGGCCTTGTGTGGCGCGGGTTTGACGAGGTGCTGGGTGGAGCTTCCCGTTCCTCTTTCCAGCTGGAGGATGGGCTCCGCCTCTATGTCTGGAAAAGAAGCATCATCACCATCCTCGCTCTCCATGCCCCCTTTGTTACCCAGGTGACCTTCAAACTGGACTCGTCGACAGTGGAGGTTCATGATGAGAACATCAGAGGGCTTTTAAAGGTAGGTTTTCCGAGGGCCTCTTCCCATTACACTGGGACTCCTTCCTGGGCTCTCACTGGCTCACGGTCGCTGGGCAGCTGATCACCATTGGTCCATCTCCTTAGTTCATCCCAGTTCATCAGTTCTGTCCAATAATTTTTCATTAGACTGTGGAGGTGTCTAGCAGGCTTGGGCAGTATCTAATATTTCAGAAAATATTTTTTTAAATCTCTGATATTTACCATCATGCCGTCCATACACTCTACTATGGCATATGCTGTTTTTTTTCTCCAAAAGCAATGCTATTGATATTGAATATCTGTATTGAAATCTTGGCAATAAAATTTACAGAGTGGGGGGCTATTTTTTTCACCAGTGTATCAGATTTATGAATTTCTTATGAAGTTTCTGATTCCTAAAGTGTTAAGCGTTAAAGTTGAAAATCTGTCTGGTGTATCAACATATCAACATAACTAAAAATCTGTCTAGCTGTAAAATATGTACACAAATGTCACCGCTGAGTCATAAGAGCCCTGTCAGGGTAACACGGGGTCCCTGCTGCCGATGACCTGCCTTTCCCATAATGCCAGGCTCGGGCCGTGCGGCAAGCTGACACCTCTCAGCCTTTCACAGCCAGTGTTTTTTTTCTTTCGTTCTTTTTTTTTTCATTCAGACATCCTACGCAGCAGAGTTCACCCATTTGTATTTGGCTCAGGCAGAGTGGCCTGTGCCGGGAGATTACGGTGGCTGTCGGGCACGGAAACGTGATACAGTGGGCATTGCTGTTTCACTTGTTTCCTGCCTTTGATCCTTTTTTCGCCCCTCTCTTTGGATAGGTTGGAGCGGTGGTGGAGGTCAGGAACCAGGATGGGACGTATCAAGAGGCCACCATCAACAAACTGACCGATGCCAGCTTGTACACAGTCGGTAAGGGGGCAGCTTCTCTGCCAGCTTCATGCGACTGCGTTCTGAAGGATTCTCGCGGCCGACACCCTCACCCACGCGTCTCTGTCCCCCCAGTGTTCGACGACGGCGATGAGAAGACACTGAGGCGGTCCTCGCTGTGCCTGAAGGGGGCCCGCCACTTTGCGGAGAGCGAGGTGAGCCTGTTGGCAGGACGCGGCCCCTGCCCTGGATGTCTACCCGCCTCCTCCATTTACGAGGCTTATTGGGGGGGGGGCTCATTAGCGTGTGGCTGCGGGCTTCACGCTGGCTCTAGAATGTCCTGTCCGTGACAGACACGCATGCGGCGCGGACAAGGCTGTTTAAAGCCCGTTCTCAGAGGTTTTGGTGTTAGCTCAGCCGAAACGTGTTGGCGTTACGCAAACAATTGCACGGATTTGCTTGTCGAGGGGGATAATGAGTAAGCGACGTGAGAGAAATTGGAAATGCTTTTGCCTGAGAGTGGCTGGTCGTCATGTGACTGTAGATAACCAATAGAACCTCATTGAAGAATCAATAGAAGCCCATTAGCATTGGCGTCAGCTTTAGTCTTCCTGCCAGTCACAGTGTCCCTCCTCCCCCCCCCCCTTTCAGACACTCGACCGGCTTCCCCTGACCAACCCTGAGCACTTTGGGACCCCAGTCATCGGGAAGAAGGGTGGCCGAGGCCGGCGCTCCAACCCCGTGTGAGTCCCGGCCTGTCAGTGCCGCCACCGGACTCTGCTCACCTCATCATTTTATTCATAAATGTGAGGGGAAAACAGGCAGTGTGAGACTGAGGAGTGGAAAAGTTTGTGGGGGGTGCTAGCCACCTGCCGGCGGAGCGTAGCTATGGTGATTGGGCGGATTCAGCGGCCCCCAGGGGCTGCATGGGGTCTTGGCAGCTGGGTCCTCTGTGGCCCGGTCTGAGGATTCTAGGGAGCACATGGGAAATATGTAGGGCATTCAGTGATTGGTCCATCTCCCCACGGGCCTTTCAACACAAAGACCATAGTGGCCTGTGAAATGGTCAGTCCTTCCTGCTACTGGTCTGTCAGATGGCTTATTTAAAAACAAATATACCCCCCAGAGGTGGCCTGCCAGATCTATTAAGGCTTTTAGTTCCAGTTTTTTTTTTTTTTGGTTCATCATATTGTAAAAAAGATCCTGTAAACTTTTATGCAATACCATCCAGGCAGAGAGCTTCCCCCACCCCAGCAGCACAGTGGGGGGGCACGGGAGACAGAAGCCGCGGGTCTCATGTGCTAATGGTGGCCAGATGGTGTTTCGGGGGCAGATTCGGTCACTGAGGCCATTCTAGCGCCCCACCCCCACTTCGGGGGCTGAGATTTTCATCAGGAGGGGCAGCTGTCAGCTGACGTGGCACGGAGGCTGCTGCCAGGGGGGCGCTGCCAGCAGGCCGCGCCTCGTCCCATTACGCGGATAATTAGCGGCGGCTCTTCGCTGGCCGCGCCGCCGCCGCTTATTAGCCCTTGTTTACATGAGTGCCGGGCCGTAACTGCGGGGGGGTGCTGTGTGGGGTGGGGCATCTGCCCGGCCGGCTGCGAGTGTGCTTGCCCGTTAATTGAAAGCGGCTCGTGAATCACCGCTTAGGAATCGGCCAATCGGGATGACTGGCCACAGATGGGGGGGTGGAGGGGAGGCTGGCACGGATCGGTGTCCTAATGAGCGATGAGTGTACAGGATGAGCCTGCCGTGTTCCAGAATGGTGGGAGGGGCCCAGTTGCATCAACGCCAGCCGATGAGTCATTGGGACAGACAGAGGGCGGGTCTAGGGGAGGAGCTACTGCTCTGCATAATCAGAATTAATTAAGCCACTCCCACTAGTACAAGCTCAGCCCCGTAGCTGTGAGCCTGGATGCTTATGACAGGGCTCAGATCAGAAACAAACAGATATCAATAAATGGGTTTTGTTTGAAAATTGGGAATAGCCTTCTTACCCAGCATGCCCTGCTGCCTCTGGTGTCCCACCCCAGTCAGGAGGATGAAACCACGTCATCCTCTAGCGAGGAAGAGGAGGCCGACCAGCGGCTGAATGACGAGCTGCTGGGAAAAGTGGTGTGTGTGGAGTCCGTCGCCACTGGCGACAAGAAGAGGCCGACGTGGTACCCTGCTCTGGTGAGACCTCCGCCGTGATGCGGCTGCTTTGAAGCAGCAGGAGCTGTCCCACGGCATTATGGGAGCTACATCGCGTGTCCTGACGGGACCCTGCTGGCTCGGCCGCCTCGTGCTCGCGATCCCGCGGCCACAGCCTAAGCCGGATTTATTTTGCCCATCATGACATTTTAAACATGTTTAAATCAAAATGCTCCCCCCCCCCAACCCACAAACGCACGCGCGCTCTCTCATTCCAGATCGCTTGGCCATCGTCATGTGGTTTTATTTGATTTGATTTTGGTGGGGTGGAGGGGGGGCGGGCTTTGTAAGATAAATGTTTAGTAGTGATTGTCTCTGTGGAGATGCCCCACTATCTGCCACCAGCAGAGCGTGCCGGGGGTGGTCCTGGAAGATTCTCCTTTGTGATGCGGTGGCCTGCATGGGACATCCGTCTTCATGTTGTGCATTTTCATCCTGGCAGTCCTCAGAATTTTGGATTTCACACTCTTTATGCAGCCAAAAATCCCTTAAATGGCTAATAATTTTCCTCCTCCTCCTTCCTCCTCCAAACTTCACTTCCTTGACTACTGTGCCACCTGTTGCCCTTCGAATGTATAAAATGATGTCATCAAGGCCAGACCATAGCACCAAATGCTGTCAGTTGTGCGGGATGTGAAATGGTCTTGCTGATTTTCTAAGCACCATGTGGTGTCACTGGGAGCCCAGGCTCGCTGGGCCGGGCCTGCAAACTCTTTTGGGCCGGCTGTATTTGCTCACTGTGGTGCTCTCAGAGTCCTGGACGGCATCTCCACTCTGGTTAATTGTTCTGCTTGGGGCTGCCTCTGGCTTGTTTTCTTTGGCTTGTCTTCCTCCTCACCGCCCCCCCTCCACCCCCGACCGAGGCCGTGGTGTGGGGATGCCGGCTGAGCTAAAGGGTGGCGATGGAAGCCTGGCACAGATGGGCAGATGGGAGTGGGAGGGGTGGGGTGACGTCAGGACCTTAATTAGCACCCTCCCTAAGTGGGAGGTGGGTCTCTGACACCCTCTGGCTTTAGCATCAGGCTGGGGGGGTCGAAGGTCCTCACTCTCTTATTGTTTACATGCCATTCCAATTCATTAACCAAAAAATGTTCTCCCCCCCCCAACCCCCCCCCCCCCCTAAAAATAAGGTGGTCTCCCCTGACTGCAGCGAGGACGTCTCCATGAAGAAGGACAGCGTCTTCATCCGGTCCTTCAAGGATGGCAAATTGTGAGTCCGAATACTGCTAACATCCGTCTGCCGCTTGCAAACATTTGTCACTGTTAGCGATCCTGGAAGGGAGTCTCGTTGAAAAGGAGGGAAATTTTGTTACTTTTACTAATGGGGCACTATCTCTGTGGCTTGAACGGCTTCGCGAGACGCCAGCCATGCGTAGCAGCAGGCGAGCACGCCTCTGTGTGCACGTGGTGACATGGGGATTCCCCCTTGCTTAGCAGGGAGGGCGCTCTCGGCCTCTGTGGTACACCGGAGGCCTGCAGATACGCCAGCTCTGGGTCTGCTTCACACTGTCCTAATGTGAGTGACCAATGAGGCAGGGTCCCTACCTGTCCCCTGACACATGGCCAATGGTCACATTACTTGGCGCTCTGATGTCCCCATGATGGATTTCAGGCCAGACAGTCAGCCTCCCCCCCAACAACTCTGATCTGCTGTTTTAAAGAAGAACATAACAGCCAACCCAGGCGGCTGGTCGTAGTGGCATGTTGGCATTTCCGCAGCTAGTCGGCTCTAGTGCCACCTGCTGGGATGCCAGTAAAAAAGTGTAAATATCAGAAAAAGGTGAGAAAGGAAGTATCAGGCTTTGGAGCTCAAGTCCACATCTAAATTGAGCAAATTTAGTAAGATACTAAATATAGGAAGCTGTTGGTCCTGCTTTAAGTATTGCCCACCCGATTTAAAGCGCCCCCCAGTGGAGGCAGTGTGAGGGTATTTTCTGCACTTGCATCCCACCTGTTGCCCAGCAAACACACACTGCTGCTCTGATGAACCCCGAGAAGACAAAAACATATTTCTGTTGCCGCTTTACTCAGTAACTAGATTCGCTCCCAAGAGCTGGAAGCGTGTCCTGCCTTACTAACTGGACAAAGCCGGGTGGCACCTCGATGCCGAAGGAGGTGTACTTCAGTAATGATCAATATGCTTTGCGAGCGATGGAAATCCATCCTAGTGTCAAGCATTCCGCTTTAACATATACTGCTCTAAGCCAAATGTTATAAATGAAATGTGAGCAGCCTTTAATGGAATAAAATGATATCTGGGCTTACTTAATTAAACCTCCGTATAATGAAGTCCAAATTAACATTTTAACATCTCTCTAGCATTCTGTGTAAATTTTAACGTTTTATAATGAACCTCAAATAAAATAGTTGTCATTAAGTCTGATGGGAGGTGTGTGCGTCTGTTATAGCTGTGTTGTGCTGCACAAGGACATCCGTGGACTGGACAGCGAGTCGGTACCGAAAGCAGACTCCGGGCTGAGACAAAGTAAGAAAGGCTGCCCCCTTGTGGTGGGATTTGCTTGGTGTGACAGAGAGAGGGATTATGGGAAAGCTGTGTGTGTCCAAATAGACCACGGGCAGAATATCAATGTCTGTTTTTCACGTTCATTCATTCAAGTCAAACTGTTAGGCAGATGTGGGTCTAATAAGCAATAAATATTTTGCTGTGTTATAATAATGTAAAAAAAGATAAAACCATCCTTAAATTTTCATTTTGGGGTTGTGCTACATTAACTTCCCAATGTACCTGTAGTTATGTACATCTGAGCGTTTAACGTCATGCAGGTGTTTAGGTTGCCCCACGAATCGCAAAGACCCTGCCATTCTGAGTGTGTGCTGGTGATGCTCCTTAAAGGCGTGTCTTAATCATTGTTTTCCAAACCTAAAATCCGCTCTACAGAAAGTAAGGAATCCAGTGCCATTCATTGTAAACTGCCGCAATCTTTTAAAAAAAATGATTGTTTCTCACTGACAGCGGATATTCACCGAGTCAGAATAGATCCTGCTGTTACAAAGCGGCCGTATCAGGCTGTATGCTACAGTGACTCTCCATTTAGGCATTGCTAACACCGTGCAGCCCCCAGGGGGCTGAAGTCACTGTTTTGCCCTCTGGGTCAAAGGAACGGGATGTTCTGAGTCTTTAGATGTGCCGGCTATGATGGCGTAATGGGGCTCTCTTTTACGTCAGCCCTGGAGGGGGCGCTGGCCTTCCAGCAGTGGGGCACAGTGCCCGACGCCTGGAGGACGGAGGTGAAGGATGAGAGCTCCAGCAGCGAGGAAGACGAGGGCGACGAGGAAGAAGAACGTGAGGAGGACACCGGCAGCGAGGGAGAGGAGGTGCGGTCCGGATTGTGATCCCGGCGGGTTTTACGGAAGTTGTATAGATTAGTGTAAAACTAAGCAGCAGCAAAGCTGGCTCCATCTCGTGTGCATTACGCTTGAGCGATTCTCTCAGAACTAGACCGAGAGGCGGCCGATCGCTAATCCCCGGTTAGCACGCCATTCTCCCGGCCGCCGTGAGGCTTCCCTTAGGATCTCGTCCGGGGTGGGGGTGGGGAGGCATATTTCAAAGTTCTCGGGCTTAATTAAAAGCAAGATTACAGAATGCAGCTGGCTAAGCTCTGCCGGAGCCGCACTGGTGCTCGCCCTTATTGCCCTGTATTTAGGGAACCCCGGCACCGCCACGTAAATCTTACACCATGCTGCGGGGAATCCCCCTGCTCCCCCCCCTTGGCGTGATTTCAGAAAGCAGTGCCAGACACGGCCATAGGGGGTGCCGTTCTGCGGACTCCACTGCCTGCGGGTCGCCTTGACAGGGAGCAGTTTATGGGTCATGAAATGGGTCACCTGTTTCATCATAGCCCTTTCTTTTTTCACACTTTCAGAAAATGGTTTTTAAAAAAAAGACAGCATTTTTAACAGGATACCCCCCCAACCTGGCTCCCAAAGCCCATTCCTTACTAGACGTCCAAGTCTGCATGCAGTTAGACTGAACGAGATGGAGTTTGTGAGAGGGTGCAGTGGTTTGGCTGCTGGGTGGGGGGTTAGATGGTAGGATGGTGGCACATTGACGTCAGCCCCGGTCGGGTCATGTAAAGTGCTTCTGCAGAATGAGGAGAGCTTATGTGTCAGAGATGTATCAGAAGGAGCACATTCCTCATTTTGAAGTCCTCTAGGTTACAGTACATCGGGTCATGTTCTGCTCCTTTTGGGCTCATGGTTCTGTAATTTGTGTGGCTGCAAGACTGTGACTATGCCAACCACTTTTCCATTATTCATGCACAACCACGCCCATGGCCTGCCTCATTTCCCACCTGAGGGGGAGGGGCTGACCTTGGAGTGGGCGGGGCCCGAGGTCACCTGCTCTCCATTTCTTGACCCCAGGAGGAAGTGGAGCCTTTCCCTGAGGAGAGAGACAACTTTGTGCAGCAGCTCTACAAGTTCATGGAGGACCGGGGTGAGTAGTGCTGCAGTCTGCGATCTGATTGGCTACGAGTCGCCAGGGAAATGTGTTGCTGTTGTGGCCAGGTTTGGCACCTTTAACCATGTGTGTTTCACTCCAGGTACCCCTATCAATAAGAGACCCGTGCTGGGCTACAGGAACCTCAACCTCTTCAAACTCTATCGGCTAGTGCACAGACTGGGGGGGTTTGATAATGTGAGTGCGTGACCACTGGCGTTCTCACCTTTGGCCATTCCTGGGCCCGCCGGACAGCTGACATCTGGACAGCCTGGATCTGAATAAATTTTCTCTCTCCCCCGTCCCAGATTGACAGTGGTTCTGTCTGGAAGCAAGTCTACCAGGACTTGGGGATACCGGTGCTGAACTCTGCCGCCGGCTACAACGTCAAGTGTGCCTATAGAAAGTAAGCCCTGCTCCCCCGACCCCCCCCCCCCACCGAAAGCTACCATTGCCTGTCCTACAGTGAGGGGGCCCTAACCCCCGTTTAATTAGGGTGAAGCCTCTTTGTTGAGCACAAGAGTGAAGTTGGCCGTTAGCTTGGTGGCGGTCGCCAGGACTCAGGCGCCATTAACCAGCTGCAGGCAGGCTGTCCGGCGCCCCCCCCCCACCCCGTGTCAGACACGCGCGATCCCAGCAACAAGAGCGCCTCTGTGCCCCGCGCCCCGCGGCAGCTCGGCACCAGGCAGGGCTGGCCGGCGGGGCTGAATGGGTCCATCCCGCCGGGTGGTCACGCTTCCAGCTGGCGGGCCCAGGCGGCGGCCCGGAAAGCTGGCGGTGCATGCTGCCATTCTCCCGCAAGCGCTGGGCCAGCATGAGCGCATACGGCCCAGTCATCCCATTAATAAATGAGGTCAAGTAAGGATGGCCGCACCCAGAAACCAGGGCCTGTCCTGCTCAGCTGCTTTGTCTGATATGCTCTTTGCTTCTTAGGTACCTCTACGGCTTCGAGGAGTACTGCACTTCCGCCAGCATCACTTTCCGGATGGACCTCCCCCACAAGCTGGAGCGGAAGGCAGAGCTAGAGACGGGGGGTCATGAGACCGTGATGCCGGATAAAGGGGTGGAGTCAAAGGAGCAGAGGCCCAGCACTGAGAGCCAGGCCAGCGAGACACAGTCTGCTGCATGCACGGTAAGGATCCGTGTCCTCTGCATTTGCCCCATATGTGACATAGCAGTGGGCAGCTATATCAGTGCCCGGGGAGCAGTGCTTGAGGGTGGTACCTTGCACTGGGTACCTCGGAGGCACCTTGTAGGTCAAAGATTCAAACCCACAACCTTTCAATCACAAGTGTACTTCCCTAACCATTAGGCCACCACTGCCCCATATTGTCCAAGTCCCCAGGCTGTCGTGTGTAGATCAGTTCTGCTTCTTTGTTTTTGGTTACATGTTACATAATTACACACAGAAAAATCATTTTTTATTGATGCAATACATGTATAAGATTTTGAAAAAAAATGTGTCATGGATATATTGCATTTTGGAAAAATAACCAGTTTGTCTAATAAAATTAAAAAAAATCTAAATCTAATGTGATTACAACCTCATAATGTTATATTAAAATCTGAAATGGAAAATAGCGGTTTTCATGCAACCACTTTTTTGGTAAAGAAAAATCTGTTCTTCTCAAGTTAATTACAATGGATTTATAGCGTTTTGGAACCAAACTCTTCATGTACAGTGTGGATATTAGCCAGCCGTTCCCATTGACAAACAGCCATTTGTACAGCAGGATCTTGTATTGATTAAGCATGTCAGTCAAAGGTACAACAAGCGTGACCTCTTGGGACACTGCTATAGAAAGTAAGTCCCTTAAGCACTTGCTCTAATAAACCCAGGTAAAATGACTTTCCAGCAGCCTCCAACAAAACGGACCTACAAAATATGGCTGCAGATGCACATAAAGGTGTGTCCATATCTTCAGAGAGCACCACGTCTATGAGAACACCAACTTCCCACAGGGTGAGAGTGAGAGCGAGGCCAAGCCGAGCCAGCTGGGGGCCGACGGGGCCGTGAGCCCGAAGGCGGAGGTGGAGCAGAGGGGGGAAGGCCAGGCGGGGGACGAGGTGGAGGATAAAGACGGGCCTGCGGGCCTCCGGGAAGAATCTGTCAAGCAAGAGCCTTTGGAGGAGGAGCAGGACAAGTCAGGGTAAGCGGGCGTCCTGAGGCTCGCCCGGCCCTGCGAGAATCCGGGGGGCCCTGATGGGGGGGCGCTGGCTGGGGGGGGGTCCTGCTTCAGCTCCCCTTTGCTCCGGGCGCACTCAATGCTTCAGCTTTTCCATCAGCATGACAAAACCGCTGACAGAACTCAAAGTCTGGATCCGAGCTCTGGAACCTCTTCTGCCCAGATGGGTGCTGGCGAGTGCTAGCTAGGGCCCAGCAGCGTCTGGCTCCGCCTCCCCGCGGCCTTTCTCTCTGCCAGGGCTCTCTGCTCTGGCCGCCCGCCCTCGTCTGTTTTCCCCCCATCTGTGGGCCGAAGCTTCATGATCTCAGCCTCTTACCCAGTCTCTCTGACTTAGCGGGATTCTGAGCTCCTGCTCACTGCGAATGTTGTGCTCTAATTGGCCGGCTGGGGTCGTTTCTGTTGGCTGTCAGCTCGAACCGCACACGCACCCCCGCCTTCTTGCCAAGCCAGCCCTAAAATTGGTCAGTGTGGTGAGTGATATTTACGTGGTGATTGTCATGGCGATTCTGCTTGGTAATTCATGGGATAGGCCGGGGGTGTAGTAGATGGCGATGTGGCTTGTTGCCATAGAGGTGTCAGTAGTGAGACGTGTAGACCAGTGAGGGACAGGGAATGGACTCTCTTACATCTTCATCTAAGGGTTAAAGGTCAACAGGGTGACAACCCCCCCCCCCCCCCCGCCTCCATTTCTTGTTTGATAGCTCTGTGGAAGTGCACTGTGTGAGCAGAGGAGGTTCTGATTGCTTCATAACTTGTGCATTATCTGTTCAAACAACAATTTGCTTTTAAAACCATCCAGAACTGCTGCATATTTCTGTGTGTGGCCAATTTTTTGGTGGACAGTACATTAGTGCAGGTCAAAGCCTGCAGCAGAACCTCTCCTGGGACTCAAAGCATCCTGTCGTGAAGGGGGGGGGGGGGGGGGGACTCTTCCAGGCTCATCGTAAGTCTGTTGGCAGAAGCAGCAATGAGGTCACCTGAGTATAACGGAAGCTGTCATGCATCCCTCTTATATTTATCTGCCCCCCCCCATTGGCACGTATTTCTGTGGCTGTTGCGCTTTGCTTTGGAAAATGGATGTAGGGTTTTCCTTCCCATCGCTGGCTTGCTTACTATTCATACTGACCCCCCACCCCTCCCTATGCATTAACTTTGAAAGCTTACAAAAGCACCCCCCAGCAGTGATTTAAAAATGAATACTAGATGGTGTGTTTAGCAGTTCAGATTGAAGTAGTAAAAGGCAGTCCATAAACCTAAGTTGTGAGTTTATGTAGGAAAAGTTTAGTGGTGTTGGTGTTGCTGTTGTTGTTGTCGTTGGTGTTGTTGTTATAGTGAGAGGTCAGCGAATGTGGAGAAGGGGAGGGCGGGACTGGGGCTGAGCTAGAGCAGGGATAGAATGCAGGCTGATGACCCCATTGTGGCCGTCCAGACAGGCAGCAAGGTTGGGTACCATGAAGGTGGGGTGGGTTGGGGGGGCTGTGGGTGTGCCAGAAGGGGCCAGATGAGGGAGTGCCCAACTGTCTTTCTTGCAGGGATGACAGCAGTCAGGAGGGGGAAGGGGAGGAGTTTGAGTGTTACCCCCCGGGGATGAAGGTGCAGGTGAGGTATGGGCGAGGCCGCAATCTGAAGACGTACGAGGCCACTGTCAAAGAGTCAGACCTGGAAGGGGGTGAGCTGCTCTACCTGGTGCACTACTGTGGCTGGAACGTCAGGTAAGGCAGCACCTGGGGCTCTCCTTTTACGCTGCTCGTCTCTGTGCACCCACAGGGGTTACCTTCAGACAGGACCCCACCCCGTATCACTGAGTCAGTCCACACCTCCCTCCCTCGTTTAGTGCTGAAATGAATCTCCCCGTTGCCCTCTACTGGTCAAGAAGGAACATTGAAAAACGGCTGACTGGTGGATCATTATTTATTTTTTCTGCATCTTCATTAAGAGAGCCTGATGCTACCACTTGACCTCATCAGTTTCCATCGTTTAAGGAAGGCTTCCCTCATTTGAGCACTTCTCTGCAGTTGTGTACAGAGAGGCCGCCCTTCACACCATTTACCTAGCACTTGCGTCTTGGCAGATGGCTTGGAGCGAGGCGAGGGTGTCCGACGTGCGGATTGTCTGTCCATTGGCTGTCTTTCTCTGACTTCTCTTCAGAACTATTGCTGGGAGTTGGCTTCTCTGCATTGTCTTTTGTTGTCGTCTTGGTGCTTCTGGTGTTAGCGCTTTGACCAAATAAGGTTGTAAAGTTTGATTTTTTTCTATACATTACTCCTAAAAAGGCTGAGGGTAAAAGCTTTACTGCACTCTTTCTCTGAGTTGGGTGCCTTATCGTTTAGTTTCTCGATTACCTGTCCAGGCTTCAGGGAACTGATGAAGGTCCCTTTTAAAGATTTTAACTGTCAAGCTTTTGGTCACTTTTACAGCTCCCTAACAGCTAGGCACCTTGCTGTTCCGGAAATGTTTTTGCTCTCTTCACAAGTGCCTGGCCTGGACCATTGAACCACTTGACCATGTTCTTCGGTGTGCGACAAGCTTGGTTGCATGCGCTTGAATCTGATGTTTGGGTCGATTTTCCGTTGTGGAGTGTGTTTTGTTGTGTCGACTGATCCCACCCTCTGCCTTCTGTCCTCCAATTAGATATGACGAATGGATAAAGGGGGACAAGATTGTGCGGCCGGCCAATAAGAACGTGCCAAAAGTGAAGCACCGGAAAAAAATCAAGGTGGGCCTCTGGTCTTACACCTGAAGGGGTTATTGTGCCTGTTCAGCAGAATGTCAGTCAGACGGTGGGTTAGTCATGGACCTAACGCCGCTGCTCTCTCCACGGGGCCCTCAACAGAACAAAAGTGAAAGGGACAGGCTGGACTCTGACAGGGAGGACTCTGCTCCTCCTAAGCCCAGCCGTTCCCACCGGTCCCCCAAGGCCGGCCCCGCCCTCGATGGCTTCTCCAAGCCGGAAGCTGACGGCGAGAAAGGCGCAGATTCCTCTCCGGTGAAGTGTGGTGACATTTCCTCTGCTCCCAACGGGCTGCACGGTAATCTCCATGTCCAGGCATGGGGGTCGGGGTGGAAATTTGAAATATGTCTAATGAGGCACAGGAAGAGGGCCTTGAGTCTCTGGGTGATGGTTATTAATGTATTTTTTTTTTTATATGCATCTGTTATAGCCTCTGAAATCTCAACAGATGAGAGCGACCAAGAGGATGAGGATGGAAATCAGGATGAAGATGGGAAGGAGGTCCTGCAAGACTCTGAGCCCTGGGCGGGCGGGCCCCCCCGGGAAGGGTGCGGACCGGCCGGCTCTCTAGGAGCGGAAGCTGAGATCTGTACCCGGAAACGGAAGGCAGAGGGCCCTGGGGAGCATCTACAGCGGAGCCATGCCAAGGGCAATGCCAGGGGCCGGGCTGTGGACTGGCTGCCCACCAGCTCCCCCAAGAGACAGGAGGACATCACTGCAGCCCCCGGAGAGGAGGGGGGTGCCACGTCCGGCATAAGTAGTAGCTCAGAGGATGAGGGGGAAACTCCTTGTGAGGCCCAAGATGGGGAACGAGCTCGTCCCAAAGCCAAGGGCTCTCCATCCAAGAAGTACAATGGACTAAAAGAGAAGGTGAAGGCTGGCCGTGCCTCGGGGTTCAGGGAGGTTCCCGAAAAGCGGGCTAAGGTGTCACAGAGTACAGACGAGAGGGTCTCTGCGAGCAAGCCCAAGGGCCAGAAGGATGTCTGGTCTAGCATCCAGGGTCAGTGGCCCAAGAAGACCCTGAAGGAGCTGTTCTCCGACTCGGACACTGAGGTAGCCAACTCCCCCCCAGCAGCTCTCCCCGCACCCGAGGAGCTGAGGGCCGACCGGGGGGAGGCGGATGTTCCGGCCGGGGACGGGGAAAGGCAGGAGCCGGAGCGGACCCAAGAGTTTCCCAGCAGCGGCAGCAACTCTGTACTCAACACACCCCCCACCACCCCTGAGTCCCCCCCTCTGGCAGCCAGCGGTGGCAGCGACTCCACTGAGGCCCCCAAGCAGACCCGCGAGCACAGCCCCCCCCCGGTACCGCCACCCCCGCTGGCCGCCGACCCGCCCGCCGCCCCGACTCCGTCGCAGCCGATGCAGGAGGAGAGCATGGGGGGGCGCAGTGAAACGGACAGCACGGTGGAGGTGGAAAGCCTGGGGGGGGACCTACAGGAGCTGCCCCGGGAGGAAGGGGCCGGGTCCCCCTGCACAGCCTTCGATGGCAGCCTGTCCTGTAACAGCAGCAGCAGCAGCAGCAGCCAGCTAGAGGCAGAGCAAGAGGTCAAAGGTCAGTGCAGAAGCATGGTCTTGGATTTACCTCTGCCACCAGATTTATGGCAACCACTGAAACACCATAAATGTTACTAACGGCCTGCTGCTTCAAATACATTATCTGCATTGCTGTGGAAGTGGGTGGGCCTGTTTGGGATGGGTGGGGCCTGTTTGGGGCCATAATGTGTAAAACACCCATTGTCTGGAGGTTTCAGGCCAATACATGGTCATGGTGCAAATGGTTAGTGATGCTTTTAAAACGGCAGATTTTAAAGGCCTGCCGTTTTCAAACATGATGCTTCACTAGTTGCGGGGGATGCAGTCTCACCTTTGGATTATCTTCCTTGGTGTCCAGCGGTGTCAGTGGGCCAGAAACGGCAGAAGGACCCTGAAGAGGGCGGCCCGGTGAAGAGGCACAAACGCAGTCACAAGAGCACCAGCGTTCATTCGAAGAAGGGCCGGAAAACAGGTGAGAGGAACAGATGTGGAGGCAGTGAGTATAAAACATTTCATGCCACAACCTCATACAAACAAGTAAGACTGGAAATAAAGGAGCCGACATAGATGGTTTCCGCGCCCCCTGGTGGACATAACTTTTAATTCTCCAGATGAATGTAATCTACACATATGAGTAGCAATACTGCTTGCACAGCAGCAGCACGCTTTTTTTTTGCATATGAGTGGCAAGCATAGAGTATAAACTAGCCCTAAGGAGGTGGTGGCACTTTATAGCAGAGCATGCCGATAGGGTGGAGAGCCGTGTCAGTCATGCTTATCCCTCTTCTCATTGGTCCACAGCACACAGCAGCGACAGTGAGGACCAGTCCACCAATGAGAACAGCGCCAAACCTCCCGCCACAAAGGCTCCTGGAAGGACGCCCCCTTCTGGCCACAAGTACCAGAAACATGGGGATCCGGATCACCAGCATCAGCACCGGGAACACCAGAGCCGCTCACCGCGGGTGTACAAATGGAGCTTTCAGATGTGTGAGTGTCACCCCTCCCCACAGTGCTCAGCTAGTCAAACAGAACAAACCTCCCACCTATTACAGTTTCAGGATCATCTGCTGGTGACAAAGCCTAAGATCAGGTCGAGCTGAAGACCAAACAGCTCAGTGGATGTCACATCAGGTTTAGGGTATAACGTTTTATTCCCCCCTTTAATCAGTCTTGATGAAAATGTAGTACTTGATCATTATTATAATGTGACTAGTGATTATTTTTCGGTCACTTTGCACCAGTCAGCACCAGGGTTCACTGCTATATACCAGTAGTGGCAGAGGTGAGGATGAGGAAGAGGGGCAGTCATGTGATTTGTATCTTTGCCACCTCCCCCCACCCCAGCTGACCTGGAAAAAATGACCAGCTTGGAGAGGATCTCCTTCCTGCAGGAGAAGCTGCAGGACATCCGCAACCACTACCTCTCACTGAAGTCGGAGGTGGCGTCCATAGAGCGCAGGCGAAAGCGCTTGAGGAAGAAGGAACGGGAGAGTGAGTCGCCTGCCCTTCCTCCATCCTGATTGGCTCCTCTCATCTCACTGTAACGTGTTTTTCTGTCTTCGGGAAAAGCTGTTCTTTCAGGATCTTTCCCTGACTGTTTAAGTTTTAAGGGAAAAGGCAGTGTTGTGAAAAGGTTGATATTTAAAACTGTTCACCTGTGATGTACCTGTATACTTACAAATTTGCCGAACCAGGTAAGACAGCTGAGGCCCACGTAGAAACCCATCACCATTAGGATTTACATTCAGCCTTAACTACCATCCTACATGCCATCAATAACATATCAGCACTTCAGTCACTCTAGTTATTTTTTATTTCTACGTTCTTTTTTAACCTTTTTGGCCTAATTATACATTTAGAAGGTGACAAAGGCAATGAGTGACTTGCTGCTGATGTCTCTGTGTCTGCCAGGTGCGGTGGCTGCCTCCTCGTCCTCATCCTCGTCCCCCTCCTCCAGCTCACTGACTGCGGCCGTCATGCTGACTCTGGCTGACCCGCCCGTGGCGGGCCCCGCACAGAACTCTGGGATGTCGGTGGAGTGCAGGTGACACGACATCTGGTGACCCAGAAATTTCAGCAAATGAACGACAGGCACTATATATATTTTTTTTGTATTGACAACTGTTTTTTTTTTGGCAAGCTAACTGCACTTAAGTGCACTTTCATGAAGGGAGTTGGGCAAAAACAACAATGTCACAATGGACTTGCTGTGTCTTGGTGATAAAGACATTAAGTTGTTTTCTCAGAGCAATAATTGTTTTCACCTTGATTGTGTTTTGAGGTCGGGGGGGGGTCTTTCCTGTAGTATGTCCATCAACTGTAACATGCCGCTGAGTTTACATGTGACGCATTAAATGTAACCGCTAAAAAGTATCTCCCCTTCCCCTGTTCAGTAGCTGATTTTCAGTTTATCTTCTGAACCATCCTCGTGTCCTGTGAGTGAAAGGTTCACCCCATGGCCATCAAGCAAAGCTGAGCTGAAAAAATATATATTAAATTACCCCAGTACATTATGGGTGGTGTCTGTTCCCACACCCTGCCATAGAGGTTATTATATATTATTATAATTATTATAATAATTAAGCCACAGAGGTACACTGTGGAGTAACCTCATTGTCAGCTGAACGTCAGAGTGATACTCTTGTACCTTGTTGCTCTTCTCCTCGGGCACCTGGATAGACGACTCTGTTGTGTTGAGTCCACCTGGCCCTGTTGTGAGCGTACTTGGTCCGACACTGGCGGAAGACTCCCAAGAAATTAACTTCCTGTTTACAGAAGACAGAAGTTCCTCATGCCAGCAGCTGAGAGATGTGAAAAGGGCTGTTTAAAGTATTCGGCGATGAATCTCTATCTCATGCGTTAAAGGTTCATTGATGTTTAAGCTCACCTTCAAAATAGTGACTCTTATACATGAAATGGATAGAAGTTGCACTTTAATAAATGAAATAAATGTATTTTGCTACTGAATATGACTATACCAGTAAGAGGGATTTTCAAAGAAAAGTCCCACTTAACAGTGACTGTAAATGCACTACAGCAGAAAATAAACTTAATCATGGTTAGGTGTAATCCCTAAAATGAAGACCCTAGTTTTGTGGTTTCATTGTCTTCCCAATGAAATTTTCACCCCATGTTTTGCTCATTGGTTTACCTTTACGGAGCCCAATAAATGTGTATTATTACACTCAGACCCTGGCAAGGTCAATATCTGTCACAGCAGGGATGAGCTGTGAGGAAATGGCTGATGTCTTATCAGTATCATGCAGAAGCTGGTGTTTACTACCGCTGGTGGCATGAATGAATTGTGGGAATTCTCTTGGCAAGGGGACACAGATTAAAAAAAAATAAATAATGGGTTATTTAAGGGAGTTAAACAAAGAAAGCCGTGTTAAGCCTAGGCAACGTGAGTTCAATACTCTACTGAAACGTCTCTTCTGGAACGTGGATTGACCTTAATTTTCTGAAATTGGCTACCGCTTTGCTCCATCTTATCAGGGCGTGTGTGTGTGTGTGTGTGTGTGTGTGTGTGTGTGTGTGTGTGTTGGGGAATCCATCAGCCAGTGAACCTGTTCACAGGTCTGATTGGGGTGTGCCCTCTTTAGTGTTGTATGTATGTATGTCTGTGTGTGTGTTTGGATCAGGTAAATAGTTACAGTTTTGCATTTAGAACAGAGATGGGTGACATTGGTGTACTCGGTTCTTAAGAGAACTCAAGTCTGTACAGACTCCCTGTTGTATGATAAACAGAAGACCTTTTTTGGTGTTGGCACTTGTATGTAATTGTATGCCTTTGTAATACATTTGTATATCAAAATGTGTTTGAAGTCGAGCTATTTAATATGTTGCACTGTTAATACTGTGTATTTTTCTGTACAGACTTTTACCGTTTTAACTGTAGTTTCTCCGTACATCTTTAGAGGGTTAAAGCATGTCTCCTTCATTTTGTTTTTGTTTTCCTGTGGGACAGTTTTATCCAGTTATTTTTCATACTTTTTTCTAGAAAAGTCAGCATTTTTTAATTTTTTTTTTTTTTTAGCTTGGTTTCATATAGGAAGCATTGTGTTTTGAAGGTGAGTTAAGAAGTATTTTCCAACTTGTACATGGGCTTGTAAAGCTTTATCTTTACAAATAAGTTCGGGGGGGGGGGGGGCAGTAAAATCTCGAAAGTATTTATTAGATTCCTCGGAGGATGGACATTGTGTAATTTATTGTACAAATGTAAGCTAAAAGAAGCCTCTGTTTGAAATAAATACCATAGTTTGTGAAGTGCTTTGTCTATGGCTGTTTGTTTTCATTAGCATTGGCCAGCGTGTGGCGCCAATGCTTAAATCATCCACAGTGTAATACAGGTGCTAGAACACAGAGAAGTAGGCTGTATATTTCCCATGTATTTAGGTAACTGTATCACTAACGGCTGTCACTTCAAATGTTGAAAGCCAATTTTATATCAATATGTGCTCTGTATGCTAAGGTTGCAACAGGACTCTTCTTTGCCTATTGAGTGGGCCGAGTGATTTTGGCATTTAAAACTGAATGCCAATTGGAAAAATATAAACACAATGACCATTTCCATGTGAAACCAAAAAAGAGTGGTAGATAGAAAAATGTCTGAGAAAGTATTATGCAAAATGGCACCACCCTTAGCTTGATAAATGGAACTTTGGTGAAGCAAGACATTTACTGCCTCACTAAATTAATAGGCTTCAATGTATTTCTCATTACGACAAACAGGATCTACAGACGAGGTGGAATAGTACATCATGTATGTTTCTAGTACCCTAATTAAATCTTTTTGGCATACATTTTTTTCCCATTTGTATTTACTACTTTTTTTACTCCAAAAAAAAGGGTGTGACCAAATCATATGCTGGTACAAGAGCACCAGTACTGCCAATGAAAGTTAATCGGGAGTTCTGTAAGGACCATTCCATCATCTGCCCTGATTGCAGCTCTCCAAGGAATAGATCTGGATATGTGTAATGCTTCGATTCCTCTGTAAGTAGGACACGGGTCACTAGACCACAGATGGTGCATCACTTGTTCACAGATTGCTCTAACAATGGCTGCCTTATTACCCCAAGTGCCCTTACAACAGTCCTCCTTAGTTCCTGGTACAGGTTCAGACTTGCCATCAAGACGTGCACTGCAACTCCTCTCAATAATATCTAGGGTGCCCTGCAAGATGATGCACCTCCTTCCGGCAAGGCAATGCTGGTAACATCAACACAACCTCAGTGACTTTCAGGGTCTCATCACAAAAGATCTCAGAATCGGTAGTTTAACCCAAGTCTATCAGTTCCTCACGTAAACTGCTTGCAAACTCATTAAAAACAGCCTGATTTTGGAGTCTGGTAGCCTTCTGGACCAAAGTTGAACCTTCAGTGTGGCAACAACAAGTTTGTAGTCAGGATTAAACAAAACTGGGCACTCCTGTAGACCCTGCAGTTCTGCAGGAGCATCCAGCGTCTGCTCAAGAGGATGTGATTGATCTTGACTGCACCACCGCTATCGGAGTACCAAGTCCTTCGACGCGGCTCATGGACACCCAAAAACCACCAAACAAAATAGCGAATCAAATGGCTTCCACGCCGCGATGTCAGTCAGGGCTGTGGGAGCATACTGAGAGATGGGCACCCAGAGAGCGCCTTAATCTGAGTTTAATATTATGCTCGTTGACAGGAATGACATCTGCCACAGTAACAGCTACTCCCTGAATATGGCAGCCATCAGAGAAACCAGAAAGAACACTACTCCCCGGTCTTTTTTACGTAACTCTTTATTTTAAAAAAATAAATTCACAGCGAAATATTTGCAAATTTAACCACACATATTGCAATAACATTTATTGCTAAATGTTCAAATATTTCGCTGTGAATTTCCCCCCATTATCGTTCACGGCTATTGCCATTTATTGCACACGAAAGATTAAAGAATATTAATTAGTATTGGATCGAAGCGGATCGAAAAGTAAATGAGTGACGTCGTCCATTCATAGAAAGGTTCGCGGATCGCGGATTCAACGGTAAGCCCGAGAAACAGACTGCGGTCTAGATTGTTAACAGCTAACAGGACAAATATTTATATATTGTCTCCAGATAGACTCAAGAAGTAGCTTAGAATAGTAACATATTTAAATTAGCAAGTATTCGTAGACTTTAAGGTGAATGCGACAAAACTATTTCTCGTCATTTTCATCATTTTCCGTCAGGCGATAAGTGAGGGCAGCACAGCTGTCAGATTTTAGGGTCCTTTCAGAGCCATGGAAGGAGCCCGGCTCAATCGGTCTTCGCCGTTGTACTTCCAATAAGCGCTCGGACCGGCTTGATTTATAACCTCTCCATGTAGCGACGTCGGTTCGCTGTTAGGAGGCGATGATGGGCAACAGGACGAGCGCCCTCGCCGCCGGAGTGAGCGCTGCTTTGTTCATTGGCTACTGCATCTATTTCGACCGGAAGCGACGGAGCGATCCCAACTTCAAGCGGAGGCTGCGGGAACGTGAGTGCCGGCGCGCCGCGGGGGATTTCGGGTCCCTATTCAGAATAAAGACGTGCAGTGCGCACCACTTCACTGTATGGTTTGGCTTAAGGAGGACGATGGGCTCCGGACAATTCCTCATCTAAATTATTGATAGCGGGTTGCATATATTATCACAGCCTTTAACCTGGGCAAAATGCAATCCCTTTTGGCATTCAGGCCAAAAGTTATCACGATACACGCCTGCCTGTTGTGTTGCATATAAGCCCAATTATGAATGATTGCATAGAAGCAACAGGAGATCGTTAGCATTGGAAAGCTGAAGTAGGCCGGTGTGTTAATAAACATGGCCAAGAGGATTTTATAATACGGATCTGATTGTAAAGATTTTCGTTGTTATTTGTTGTCAAAGCTTAGAAAACAGGCCAGTGTTGAGGGTATATGGACGCTCCGACTTCGTCCAGAAAAGTACATGAACTTGTAACTGGTACGTCATTTATAAAGAAATTATAATAGAGGCAACCTGCCCCGTGGCAAGTTGCATATATAAAGGAGTGGGAGCATCATTGTTAGAGTTGATTTGTTTTTCATTTCTTAGGACGGCGAAATCAGAAGGCTGCAGAAGAGAAATCGGATCTGTCAAAGGTAAATCTTTTGCTTCAGTGTAATTTTGAAATGCATAAATCCAAACCAATATGCTATTGGGCTTTCCTCTGTGACGTTAAATCTGGTTTTCAAAAACTGCAATTATTAATATACATAACATCTCATGTCCATGCTTTATCTACAACTCGAAAGGTTTGTTTGTTGTGTTGGATCTGTTGGGGATATGGCTAATCCAGTGTGCCATTGTGGGGATCCTCAGGTGCTGGACCTGAAGGACCCAGAGAAGATCCAGAAGTTCTTCTTGGACGAAATCCAGCTAGGAGAGGAGTGTTTGGCTCGTGGTATGACTTTAGCTACAGCGTGGACTGAAAGGAAGAGCCATACTGGGTCAAGGGAAAATGTGCCATTGTCTCCAGATCTCAATTTAGAAGTAGCTGTTTCTAAGGAAAACTACCTCGCTACAGTTTTTGCTTTGTGAACACAAAACGCCTAGAAGAATGTCCTGGTGGATTTTTGTCGCAATGGTAAACTAGAACATTCACCAGTCAGGCTCACAGATGTGGGTTTCTTGTTTCTAAAAACCAGTAAATGTTGTCTGAAGTCTGGTTTCTTTACATGTACACATAGCAAAGGTCAGTCATTGCATTGTCCCTAATTTATTTGAAAAGTTGGGGTTGCAGTCTGGGCATGTTGTTTTCTTGAGGTGTCCTTCCTGTTTATCTCTGAGCCTACTCTCTCTTACCCGCCTCTCACCCCAACCACAGGGGATTATGAGACTGGTGTGGACCACCTGACCAATGCCATCGCTGTGTGTGGACAGCCCCAGCAGCTGCTTCAGGTGCTGCAGCAGACTCTGCCACCACCTGTGTTTCAGATGCTTCTCACAAAGTTGCCCACCATAAGTCAGGTAAGGTGACAGTCAGTGTTCTGTATAGGACTTCAGGAGCTATCATTAAACCCTTCCACTATCCAGTTGTTGATGCTTCTGGAACTAGGCACAAACAAAAATTATACCTGTTGTTTTGTTGTAGCATGTTTTCATGGAATTAACATATTCCAAAAGGGTATACTTTAAATGCCAAATGTAATTTTAATAAATGCTTTTAATTTAATTGACAATTTTTTTTACATATCTTTCTGCCTTGTGTTTGAAATGTTGGTTAAGCTCAAGTGTGCCCTCTACTAGGCTGATTGTTGTATTGCATCTTAGTCAACTATGACCGGTGGCAGTTCTCATTCGTCATCATCCTGTGTTCTCCTCCTCCAGAAGATCATCAATATTCAGAGCCTGGCTGAGGATGATGTCGAGTAAACAAGCCCCCCCATCACCCTCCCCCAGGAACCTACTTCTAAAATAAGTGTGTGGCCATTTTGGCTCCTTTTGTTCCCAGGCCATGACTTCTTGCACTTAAAACCTCTTGGATTTACTAATATGTTAAGCAAAATGATTCCTGCCACATGATATTTTTTGTTCTGTATTTGTCCATCATCTATAGCTAAGTTATAGAATAACCAGCAATGGTGACAAATGGGCATATTTCTCACACTGTGGGTTTCAACCCACAACACATGGGCATTAAACTAGAAGGTGCAAGTGACTCCGTTTCCCCCTGTTCTGTCCCATTCTTGCAGTTTCTAATATTCACTAAAGCAGTCCCTGGATCTTTTATGCAAAAGATATTGGCAGTCATTAGGGGTCGCTGAAGAGTTACAGTAAGCCTTTGGAAGCTCCAGCAATTTTTATGGGTAAAATCCTGCAAATGCGTTTAACAGCCAGCTCTTTGGTGGAACTCATCTCGATGGCTCTTAACTTCTGTAACTTCTGAGTGAGTTTGATTGCGCGGGCGGGTGGGTTCACGTTTCAGTGTCTTTTTAAGTCTAGTCATTGAAGTGTTCTCTTTCTGAAGTCATTATAATAAAATATTGGATGAAACAACAGTACCCCAGTAATTTCCCATCCCCTCAGTCAGAGTTTATTCACTATTAGGTCTCTACTTCTGGGTGGTGCCGCTTCATGTATGAAAGTGACATCCAGTTATATCAACCGTATCTAACATTTTACCATGGGGATTACTGTTTTTGTAGTTCATTGTACAGTATACCATAAATGGTGACTATTTGCATATATTTTTATTTGGGTCGAATGCCAAGCTCTGGACAAAAAGGATAAAACTCTTAATGGTTAAAATGTATTATTTCTAGCAGTGTTCCATTTATTTTTGAGGTTGTTTTGTTGTATTTACACTTGCCATTTTATGAAATGCATCAGCTCATTAATGTAGAAAAAGTGAATCATATGCCTGCAGCTGAATGCATACAGCACGCAGGCATGATCATGAGTTTTGCTTAATGTTTGGCTAACCATTAGAACTAGGGGTGGCTCTATGGTCAGAGGATGCCCAGGGCTTAGTCCAAAATTTGTCACATATCATAAAATGGGTATGGTGATTAAAAAAAATAAAAAGAACTCTGGCTTTCAATAAGATCATCTGTGGCTTGGTCATTCTACCATCACCTAATGATCCATCTTCCTGGGATGGTGTCTAGAGTTTACTGAGCGTTATGTGTCAAACAAACATTCAACCAATGACGTTTCCTAAAAACGTACATTAATTAGAGAGGTCAGAGGAGAATGGCTTGTTAAAGCCAACAGGAGAGCATCTCAATATAACACTGGTGTTCCCTGATCTCGTCTATCCCTGTCTATCCCTGTTGCGGTTCGGGAGGCAACGGTGGCTCCTACCCGGGTCTAGCTCGATGTAGCGAATAAAGTGGCACGTGCGTGCGTGCGCTGCTGTGATTGGAGCAGCGTTCCCGAACGATGGCTCGATGGCCCCAGACAGCGCCGCCACCAGGGGGCAGTAGCGCTCCGCGGAAAATCGCGCGGCCGGAGCGCGTAGGAATCGAGTCAAGTGCGCGGCTATTTCTAATGACAAAACCTTCCGTTTATCACGCTGTTTTCTCACACAGAGATCTATAAAGTCGGTATTTATGCACGAGGAAATGATAATAAAATTACTTAACGACATTTCATAGTGACTGTAGGTGAAATATTTCCCCGTAACCGACTGTTCAGACGCCGGCGGCGGGGAACCCGAAATCCCGCCAGCACCTGGAAACGCTTCACCCGCCGGTGACTCACTCTACTGTAAATTTAAACCACTTCTTCAGAAGCCCCCCCCCCCTCCACACACTTTTCTGGCAGACAAGGTGAGTCTCACAAACGTTACCAATTAGGGAGAGTGCAGTCTGTTGCCCGGGCCTGGTCCCGGCCGGGAGCCCGGTGCGGTCGGACCGCCGGCTCGGCTGTGAAGGAGGATATTCCTCAGGGAATACTTAAAACATACTGTCGTCCCCTCATTAGCTCTATGTTCAGTATTTTAAATGCACTTTAAAAATGTTCCTGGATTGGGAGCGCCAGCAGTTCTGCTGAGATACTTTGTATAGTAACGTGTTCCCTATAAGCGGTTGAAAAAGCATCCCCCCTGGCCAAGCGGCGTCCGGCGCAAACAGAGACGCAATCGGCGTCTTGAGCAACCCTTGACGGTTGTGAAATAGATGATAAAAAAAACACTGAGGCCCAGGCGTGCTGATTTGCGCCAGCCTTGTTTCGGGGGGTATGGGGGGGGGGGGGCAGATGTCGAGAGCAGAAGTCAAACGGTGCCAGTGGTTGATCTGATGTGTCCTGTCACTTTGAGGTCCTCTTATCTGCTGAGCTTCCCATCTCCGAGGAAACGACACCTCCCACCCCGATCCTGGACAGGCCTGTAATGGCTGGGGGGTGTGGATGCTCCTTTGCCAGAAGCTGATTGCTTATATGTATTATTAATAGGGTCCCTTTCTTGCTTTTTAGCTCTTAATTTGGCCCTTTTTCTCATAACGAGTCTGGGTCAGCACCTCATTCAAGGGTAAAATGGCAGTTGTCCTCGTTTTTAAACCTGCAAACTCTTCTGGTGGAAGTCCCAGTTTTTTTTTTTTTTACTGCCATGCCTCTTGCTCCCCCCCTCCAGGCGGGAAAAAGCTGACAGTGTGGGGGTGTGTTTGGGTGAGTTGGTGGGGGGTGGGGTGGTGGTGAGTGATGTGTGTCCTGTGAAGGTCACCCTGGCTGCCTGGGCTCCAGGCGACAGCATGGTGCAGATGGCGGCCTGGCTGGCGGGAGTGAAATTTCACCCTCGGCCAGTCCTCGCATCGCACGGCTGGCCCCCCCCCCCCCCCCCCCCCCCCCCCCGCTGACAGCTGACGGCGTCAGTTGCTTCTGGACACTCGGCTGGACGTTACTGGGCCCGGGGGGGGTGCGTGGTGCAGTGGGGGCATCACGCCGCATTGTGGATGGCGACGGAACCCAGGTTTTCAGCTCTGAACTAAGCCGTGGGCATACAACATGCCCTGATGACGTCACTCACTGAACACCAGCAGTGTCCTGTGTGTGTGTCAGTGCTCACGGGGGTTTCCAGCATGGAGGTAACGTTTGGGAGAGCAGGCTGCGGGGGGTGAGGCCTCTCGCCATGGGGGAGATTATCTGTCTGGCCTGCGATCTATCTCATCGCAGCTTAGTGTGGCGCATCTAAGACACAGCTGTCAGTGGAGGATGGCCAGCCACAGGGGGCGATGGTGGGGGGAGGATTGCGCAATATCCATTCCCGGCATGTTGTTGTGAAGCCACGCCCACTTGGCCATCATCGCACCATAATAAATGCCATTGTTCTGGGAATTAATTACATTTAATATTTCAGTATGCTGAAGCTATGACTTTTCGCATTCACTAGCCTAGAAGTGGCTTTATTCCCAGTTGCCAGAAGAGGCAAATTGTCTGACAGGGTGTTCCTTCAGCTGAATGGAAGGACAAGCTGAGACTCCTTTGTTAGTGTGGCATTTGTCTACCAGCAAATCGCTAACCCAGAGGCTCCTCCCCTTGCATATTCTTTCACACAAGGTCATTATGAAACATGCGATACGCTGCAGCCTCAGGTGTAGCTCCTGTGTAGAGGTTTCTGGTAAAGACTAATCTGCGCAGTAATCACTGAGCACCCCCCCCCCCACACTGCTGTAAGATCATGATAGGGTTGCCGCCGCCTTGCTGTATTATGTCTTCGTACTGCGGCACCCAGATGCCGCCATAGCACACAGGATGTGGAAGCCGTTTGCAGCGGCTGCTGAGTCAGCGCATTTACTGTACCCTGCGCGCTGACTCGCGTCTGCTTCCCAGCTCCCATTCATCAGAGTCCCTGCTGTTACTACCGCACGGTCCGGTTGCCATGGTTTCGACGTCGCTGGGGAGACCATGGCGACGCCCCGTGGTGTTTCCCCAGCGACGTGGAGAAGAGCGGAAACGTGGAGCGGAGGCTCGTGTTCTCTCGGGCCGTGGCAGAGCCTTCGGTGCGATTGCAGATGTGTGGCGGGTGCTGGTTTCTGGGCCCAGGGCCTCTGCATGCAGCCGTCATTCCGCACACTTAGCACAGGCCTGAACCTCACGAATCATGCTCCATCTAGCCTGTTGCGTGTTCTGGAGAGCCGGCACGGCTTGCCGCGAGTGCATTTCATTTCCCCCCTCGCATCGGTTTGCCGGCCTCCCTGTGGAAGAAAAGTAGAGGTCTAATTATTTTTATCCCCGCCTGCAGCTGGCTTTTTTACAAGCTTGGCAGGAGGTTCCTAGAGGCGTGGGGCTGCCAGGAGACAGGAACTGGAAAATACTTTGGACAATAGGAATAAAATATGAAAGCTGAACCGGCGCCCAGAAATGTCAAATGGAACCGAAACGGCAGGCAGTGTTTTCCGTGAACTCATGTGCTCTCATTCCTGGGCTTGTTATTAAGTCCAGCGTTGTTTTTCTTTTTTTTTCCTCTTTCTTTCCATGGCTCTCAGGAGGAACACGCAGTGCATGAGAGAGAGCGAGGGGGATTGGGGGGGGTGTAGAGGTTCCCAATGTGAAGAAGCAGAGGCTTGTTGTACAGGCTCCCCCGGGGGTGGGAGTAGGGGGGACAAGTAGGGAAGGTTGAAGCCAAACAGGGGCGGGGGTAGGTATGGCAGCTGTGTTCAGGTTTGCCCCTGTTGCACCTGGACTGGGGTAGGGGGAGATTTTGGACCTTCCCCAGCTAGGCCTCGGTTTCTCCAGCAAACAAACATCCCACACCATGTGAGTGCTGCCTTGTGACCCCCCCCCCCCCCCCCCCCCCCCCCCCACGCAATCTTTTTTCGATCCCCGGCATCTGCTGTATGCTTCCATGTGCCTGTGACCCTGTATGGAGTTGGGGGAGGGGTTTCTCAGTGGACCAGGGTTGAATGGGGCCAGGCTGCAGTCGGCCTCGTTCAGTAAGGGTAGCTGACTGTCCACAAAGCCCAGCAAACTCATCGACCCCGAAGGCCAGGGGAAGAAGATGGGCCCCCACCATTGTGCTGGAGCTTCTCTGCGCTCAGTGACCAGGAACAATGGAGGAAACATGAGGAAACCTCTCATCTGAGAAGACAGGCGATAGTGTGGCTCGCTCGCAGCTTGTCAGCATGCTGACACTGGTACCCAGCAGGAACATGGATCAGGTGCTGCAAGCTTCCGCAGGGGTACTAATCAGGCCTGCATTGCGACAGTCTTTAGTCCAATTTGGCACTTCATGTTTAAGTCTGATTGCTGAAGAACTGCTAGACTAAGAGGATCTGTAGTACCATGCTTCACATTCTGCTATTTCAAAATCAAATGTTTTGAATCGCAGACTCATGCCATCTTCTTATTGCGACATACCCCAGAGTCTTGTCAAGTGTACGTCGGTCAGATCCATTGGTGACAGCCTGGTGGCTGTCTAAAGCGAAATGTGGGCACCTGCAGCATCGCCTGCGGAGAGATCTCCTTTGAGCCAACGTCAGCGAATATGAGGAAAAGGCTGCTTTTCGTTGAGATCATTGTGGCGTTCGAGCCACGTCACCATTCTGGCACAGAGCAGGCCATTAAGAGGGTTTGGCATTATAGATTGAGCTCACGTAGATGGAAACCGTGGGATTCTGTCAGTGCCATGGTAACCCAAAGAGAATGACTGAAAATGAGATGCCATGGTGGAGGTTCGCCGATCTCACCTTCTCCTTGTCATACCCTAAGCTCACGTCATCTCCACCTATCCTAGCAGGGCGTGGAAAAACAAGAAACATATCTCTATGAGGGGGCTGTAAATAAGGATGGAGACCTGGGCAGGATTTTTAAGGCCCATGTGGTGAGCAGCCCGCCGCAATTCAACGCTAGAATTCTCAGCAAGGTCCTAAAAATACGGCTGTCTGCACACTGCCTGCCTGCTAACTTCCACTCGGTGACCCATTTTTCTTTTCAAAGTGTCTGGAGATGCTGGGGGGGGGGGGGGGTACTGCCATCAGAGCCGTCATGTGAACGGGAAGCAGCTGACGAATCTTCCCGGATCACAGCATGCTGTGCAGTAATTCGGCCGTGCCTATTTATAACTCGCCTCCCCGGCTGTAATTTAGCCTTTCCGTCTCTCCCACCCTGCAGTGCTCCATAAACTCTTCTTCAGGGGCTGTTTGTTCAGGTTCTTTGTTTACATTACCTCGAGGCAGCATTAGCCAATGGGTACCTCCTCAAACCTAATCCCACCCTCCCCCCTCCATAAAACTTTACCTCTGGGCTTTGCTGGCGGAGACTGCAGACTGCAGATGGAGAGATCTGACCCGCTCCGCTCGACGCTTCAAAATCATTACTGTTCAGCCCACCCACCCCTCCAAACAGACGTGAAGCAAACGCAGGCTCCATGCATACATTCTCCTGCCACCTTTGTTTTGCATTACTGTTTGGGTTTTTTTTTTCCCCTTACCCTCATTGATTTATATTGATGCAGTCAGGTCACGACTCCGCCATAGCTCTGCCAAGTCGGCACTGCGGCAACAGGAATGCGCGTTCCACCAGGGGACCCGAAAGCCCCCGGGGCTGGGGGGGTTGTTGGGAGCGATTCCTCCCTTTTTTATTTTTCAGATGGGAGCTCTGATGAAATAAAACTTAGCAGATGGTGTTTTCCGCCAAGTCATCAGGGTGAACCAGTTCATCTGGGCTGGAATGAAACGCCACTTTCGGTCAAAAGCAACAAAAAAAAAAAGAAATACAAAAAAACAGATCCATGGTGG
>JAODKL010000062.1:5338668-5364549 GCA_026780765.1 Petrocephalus schoutedeni
TTCTGAGCTCTAATGACCTGAATGAGGACCAGCCTGGGCGGCATGCTCCACTTCGTTGGTCCATCTCTTGGCACAAAGGGACCTGCCCTTCTCATTCCCCAGACCCAAATTAGGTGGAGGGAGATGCAGGATTACCATGAAGTTGTTGGCCAGCCTCTCTCAACACCCACCCCCTGTCTTTCTAGGAATCATTAGCCACCAATACAGACTCTTCTGGTTGAGCAGCAAGTTGCTAACAAGACGATACGTGGCCTATTAGTCAGTCAGATGGGGGCTGCTAGGCGGTAAAGCCTGCAGACCCCGGCATACCACATGGCGTGTCGACGTCATGACTAATGCGCTGGCGTCCATCCCCCAGTGTCCTCGGCTGCGAGGCCGCGGCAAAGACAATACGGTGGCACGGAAACCCACACCGTCTCCATGTGAGTGTGTGTTTGTTGTTTTTCTTGCCGTTCCCTGAGGTCATCCTGCCTGTCTTCTCAGTTTACACGAGGCACGGATGCCCATCAATGGATCTCAAGAACCAGTTCCTTGTTCAGGGGCCTGCAGTGGATTCATAAGCCGTTTCTTTTTTTCAAAGCAGTCTGCAGAACAAGGTTAATCTGTTTTCAAAATGAGGTGTAAGCCATTGGCCACGACGTGCTTTCCGCTCTCTCCATGCCAACGAGAACTCCCTGCACGCAGAACTCCCTTACACAAGCGTTATCATTAGTTTCCAAGGCTAGCTGCGCACTATCGTCGCACCGGAGAGTTTAGCCACTGTATTTTTGTTCCTCTGTGGACAGACTTTTGTTGGAGCACGCAGGGATCACATGCGTAGGCACCACACATTTCTGCGATTGGCCCTGATTACGAAAACTGAGTCACACATGCAAAACACGCTTGGCTTGTAGTTTGGCTCCAGGGACGGCCTGACACTCACACGGTACGTGACAGGACCGGCTCATCGGCACCATCAGGCCCATTTGCCATGCTCGAGCTGAGTCATGGCTCCACCTCTCCCGGAAGTACATCCCTGGGAACTAACTGTCTGCCAAGTGCTTTGACATGCCTGGTGCTTCCATGGTGAGGTAAGGGGGTGCGTGAGCAGTGTGACAGGATTTATATGACGGGTCACGGGGAAAGTGCACAGAAGTAAACAAAACCAGCACATGAAATGTACCAAGCACAGCAGGAACAATAATGACAGAAATATTAATGAGGAAACACGGTCTGTGTCGCATGATGAGCTGAAAAGGAACACGTGAAAATGCATCATCTTCGGCAAGATGCTTTCACACAGCCATGTGTGTGCTCCACCTGATTAGGCAGGCATGGAGGAATCTGGAGCTTGGAAGTTAGTTATGGGGGGGCAGGTTGAGGGGGTGGGGTGTCAACGTTTGGTCAACCTTCACAAGATTCATGGAGGAAGCCAGAAAAATTTGACTTTTAAGATGGAAGGGGTTTAAGATGTGGGATTTGAGTGATTGAACTGTAAAGTGACATTGTGTTCCTTGACAGTCAATTTGTGTTGAAGCATATCTGCATGGCGTTAAGAGTTGAGCAGGCTCCACCTACCATGGACCTTAAATGGCCCTTCATCCCAGCCGGGGTGCAAAATTTGCACTGTGATTTGCCTGGTTGCTCTGGCTGAAGCGTGAGGGGTGATTGCATCCAAGGACAGCTTTGCTTGATCTCCTATCATTAATTCAGATCGATACAGACCTGGTATTTAAGCTGGGGTCCTTCTCTTTTTTGGGTGACCGTAAAGTAAAGACCACTGTAGGTCAGGACGGCTCCCAAACCCGATACCTCTTTGTACATAAGCAGTTGTCAGCTAGTGAAATACACAGTCTGCTTTTTTCTAGACACACACACCAACTTTATTGTCATGCAGATGAAACCGGTTTCGCACCTACTAGGGTGTGCCACGGGATTTCAAGCGATAAGAGAATACAGCACACAGCAGGCCCGTGCAGGTACCCTGATCGAGTGTTGACACTGTGGCACACAAGTTCGTTAAAGCTGATGAAGCGACCCATGAAGTGCCAGACAGGAGAGCAGAAATGTCACTGAGCCTGATTTTCAGTTTGTACGATTCTAAGAAATTAGGGGGAGGATTCCAGCATGAGAATGCAGGCCTATGAAAAGCGTGAGAACGTTCTGCTCAGAAGGTTGTTTCATTCATTTTTTTCAGTTCTGTAAGGTCCTCCTTTCACATCTGGCTGTAATTATAATTCAAACGAATAGTTCCATCGTGACTGCAGCATTGTGAAATTATCATATTGAAAGGCCTGCAGAAACGGGGAGGTGGCGATAAACAGATGCTCAGATGGGCTTCAGGAATTTGTCCAAAATGTGTAGCATTGTTGCTAAATAGGGGTGAGTGAGTTTGCCTCTGATACATGAGTGTGAGGCTCGTCATAGACCACCCCCGCAGAGGGGTGATGAGTTGCAGCGATGACAGACAGCGCCCGGCCGCTCTGCGCGCCTGTCACTGGGGCTCGGGCACTGAGGCAGGGGGCTGCCCTGCATGGCCCTATGTTCCTCTCCATCCTGTGGAGATCAGGCCTGTGTTGAAATGCATTGAAAGTCTGACCAGAAAAATGTGTCTGGAGCTGGATCCATTGACGCCTCTCTCTCTCTGTCGTGATCCATTCTGCATGATATAGCAGAAAAAGAAAAAAAAACAGTTGCTGTGATAGGTTTTATCTTGCTTTATGCAACATGGGCTTACATCAACAGGAACCTTCTGGCACATAAACACTGCAATCTTATTTGATGGGGGGGGGATCAGTAAGGGGGGGTCGGGATACTGAAGAAATCCACAGGAAATACCACAGCGACGGGCTTGGGGATGTCCGACGAGCGCTTTCCCATATGGTGCTGTGTACGGAAACTGCCGGCATCTGGGGGGGAAAAAAAAACCAAAACTCTGTTGCTAGAAGGGGCTGGAAAAGAAATGGGAAATCCAAAGATGGTGAAGAACCGCGGAACGGCTGTCCCAGCAGCTGGAAGATGGATGCACAGTGCGCCTGAATGATGAACCGCAGACACCTATCGCAGTGATGCCCCCCCCCCACAGGGCCCCCCCTGTTCGGGAACAGCTGCTTCCTCTGCCCACCCAGCCAGCTCTGCTCATGGACACGAGAGCAGGAAGGCAATAGCCCGCTGCTGATTAATCCATCGGCGTGGTGACAGGAGTGGCGGCTGTTAGCAGCAAGTGCAGTGGGAATGGCAGTGGTCGGCTTCTGAAGGACGAAGACTCGAAAGTCACTTTCAGGGTGATAATTAACAGTGCTGGTGTGCCACCACATCCGCTGCTGTTTTTCTCACCTGAGCGTGACATCGACTTGGGGACATGGTGTCCGGTGACAGCTGCATGGCAGTGAGCAGGACCCGCGTCCCCTTCCTACCAGGGCCACCAGCATCGGCACACGTGAAGGTGACACGTCGGCTCTTCCATCTCGGAGTTGGGAAGCAAACGGCACATGGTGACGTCCTCCTCTGTCCCGAGACTGTCCCTTCCACTGTGCCGGCCCTGCTTGTGAGCAGACGATGTCACCACTAGCTGATAGCCGGGAGCTTAGGGGAAGTCAGCAGTGACCTATGGCATTGAGAAAGATCTCAGACAGAACATTAACTCACACCTACCATAGCAACAAAGCTTAAGCCAGTTACATAAAGCATATATCATGAAACACATAGCCTCCTCTCTCCATTTTTTAAGCCTGCAAACATTGCGGGGAAACTTTTTAAAATATTTTTTCCAATACTGTTGTAAAGGTGTTTTTCCACAACAAGCTGATGCATTCCCACTCGGAGTGGCATTTTGTAAATGAATATGTCTTCAGATATAATTTGACTTCAAGCTCCGTTTTCACCACCCAAGCGACATGACATGGCGCTTTCTGGACTTTATCCCCTGTCTTGTGTTTTTTAAGTTCTTAACGTATCTGGCTGTGCCGTAATATCCCCTGGCAACCAGGGCCTCAGATGGTCGGGGTTTACTGTGCTTTCAGACTGCTGTGCACTAAGAGGGCTGTGCAGGAGAACCTCACAGCAAACCCTGAAGAACAAAGCACTAAAATCCATGTCCCTATTTTGACTTAATGGTGTATGTGTGTGTGTGTGTGTGTGTGTTTGTGGGGCGGGGGTGACTGTCACCTGATCAATACTGAAACTGTCCCAGCAGCTTTGGCTAAACCATATAATTTGTAAATGGCTCTTAGCCTTATTTAACATTGTCACAGAGGGGATATTCTGTGTTTTTTTGCATAATTTATGCAAAACTGATTGTTTTTTTTCAGTTCGGTGCTGATTGTCTCCCTTGACGGGCAGCTGTGTGCGAAGTGGATCGTTAATACCCACACATGTGGCACATCTGGACCTAAGCCTAACTCGTTACCGAGTTTTTTTTTTTTTTCCTGTTCCACTTTCTGCTGCCATGGCAACCCCTGCATGTTTGGCAGAGGGCCTTTGAAGGCTGGGAGACAGAAAGGGGCGGGGGGGTGGTTTCAGGGAGGAAGGGGAGAGCGTGTGTGTGTGTGTGTGTGAGAGAGAGAGAGAGAGGGAGCTCACTCTCAGGAGTTGGCCTCCATCCAGTGTAATCATACTGCAGGGTTGAAATGCGGCCTTTGGCTGCACACCAGGTCTCAGAGAACAAAGATGTGAGCCTCTAATGTTGGCGGCGAGGCTCACTTGGCACTCTCCACGGTTTCCCATCAGCCCCTGTGCCTTGGCTGCCTGCCACCTCCCTCATTTCTCCACCCCCTCTCTCCAACACCCCAGGGCTGCAAAGAGGATTAAGGAAGGGAAAAAAAGGGGGGGGGGGCGACTTGTTTTTCTCCAGCCTCCTAACCCTGCCCCGATGACATCACCTCTCCTGCCTCCAGATGCTAGCCGTCCCCCCCCACAAGATTCCTCTCTCTTTTTTTTCTCTCTCAAATCCGCCTTCCATTTTATAATTGCTGTCAGGGGCGGTGTTTTCCGTGAAGGCCACGGCTGTGCTCGGCCCCTGCAGAATGCCGAAAACGGCATTTAGGGTGTCCCACAGTATACTAATCCCCTGCGCTAATTTGCCGACCCAGAATTTTTCACGCTGTTATTTCGTTTTCTTCTTTTTTTTTTTTAAATCTCTGTGGTGGGTGCCGTCTGAGCCAGGGAACTGTCAGTGCAGCACAAGCCATTTAGGGACACAGTTATTTTCAGGGAAGGGCTGTCTGAATTTTTTCCAGCTAACAAAATAAGGGAGCCTTTCAGAGAAGACGCTCCCGAGCTCACATGGTTGGAGATCTTGCATTTGAAACATGTGCTAAGCCTTTGGTGGTGTTTCAGTTTGACCCTCTGAATTCTGCCCGTTCTTCCTGCTCTCCAGTTTCCTTCTAAAGGACTATGAGCAATGACAACATAAACTGGAAGGGGGAAAAAAAAGAGAAACTAACTACCCGCTGTTGGCTCATATGGAGGCCTTATGAAATATCGAGAGCCAGAAAAGCACAGAGGCACAGCGGTAGGGGCTGGTGCTCTGTGCTTAAAATAATATTAGCAAGTATTTACTATGTGTTACTTAGAGAAACAGTATCATACGTGCATCATCTCACTGTGCAATGAGGCACTGTTTTTACTGAATGGGAGTGGTCTGAGACACAGAACTCCCTTATTTGTGTGCAGGTCTCACAGAGTTGTAAAAGACGGGTGGGAGGGGGCGGCTACAAAATCGCATCGACGCCATAAACAGGATGTGGCTTGTCACTTGGGGTATCCTGGCGAGAATGAGATCTCCATGGTTACGCCTTCCTGTGGCAGATACAGTCGATGAAGATCGAGAGGAATCACAGACCAGCATCTCTCATGACATCGAAAGGGGAAGCGCTTGGCAACAGCCGGCATGCGAGATGCGAATGAGGAATGGCCGTTTCTCTTTCGGCTGTGGCTGGCCTGCCCTTAATGCTTGCAGGTTTCATTATTAGGCACCTTGACCAAAATAAATATCTCATGCTTCTCCCTGTCCGTGCGAAACGTATATCGACCTCAGACATGAATAGGGAGGGTGAGAGACAAAGGCGGCAGCGATGTGCTTTATATTTAGCGTGTCTGAGGGGTACCGTGCTGGAGGAGGTGTAGGGGCCGCGTGGTTCTGAGGAAACATCAGGGGTTTGGAATTCTCTGAGAGCACGATGACCCTCTTCAACCACTAGGGCATCCTGGAAATTTATTTATGAATCGATAAGCAAAAACATTCATAAAATCAATAAAAGTAGGATTTATCAAGGTATTCCAGCGATGACATTAATTTATTATTAAATTGTCTGATGCTTTCATTTAATGAGATTTTATTTTTACAGAAGGAGACTTCAATAGAGCTTGTTAAGTCAAGTGTCTTGCTCAGTGGTTCTCTAGCAAGGCCCTCTGTACCACATGCAGCAAAAAAGGTTTTACTTTCAATTGATATCAACATTGTACTTGCTGGCTTATGCTTTACTAAGGAATCTATCCATTTATTAATAAAAATATATAAGTTTCTTGTTTTTTCAAAGAACGCTGAATTGAGATTAAATTACTTTTTCTCATCATGTTTTCTGTGCACATAGCATTAGCCACAGGTAGCTAGCCAGACGTAGGCGGGTTACCGCAAGGCAATGTAGGACTATCAAAGGAAAGCAAAAAAGAAAGAATTACCGTAATTTTTTCCATATCTTGCCATGCGTAAAAAACACAAAACGAAAACTGAAAGCAGAATACTTGATTACTATTATTTTTTATATATATAATTATTTAAACAGTATTTGTACAGGAATTATTCTGTCCAAATCTCTTTGATCCATATAAGTGGTTGATCACTTTAAGCAGTTTCCACTGTACCTATATACCTGTATTGAGAAGTGCAGAGGGTGCACTTCTGAGACGCAATGCTTTAGAAAAGAGGATTGCATCATACTTTTCTGAGATCTAATTCCTGTCTAAGCGGTTAAAGGATTGTATTGAATTGGATGGGGTTTGAATCACTGACCCATATTACATGGCCTGACTGCTTTTTTAAAAACCAAAGTCGATTCTTCAAGGTGTAATAATAATAAGTATCAACCACACAGTTTTGCTTCCCATGGCACCAGTGTTACTTCCAAAGGTACCTTCCCATGCCCATTCACTGCACCTAGAGGCTAGTCTACGCGAACCACGTGGAGCTGAGCTGTGTAACACGTGTGAACGCATGTGCACGGTGGCATGATGCAAGAGCGGACTGAACCACATGGCTGGTATGTCATTTGCCCGTTTGAAACAAGGGTTGCTCTTTGACTAACTGAGTACTTAAGAGTTTTTCAGACAAAAGATTACCTCCTTGTCATGTCAAACCGAGAAAGGCGCTTTTCACTGTTCAGCGCTGTATCAGTCCTGCGATATTAGTGGAATACCGTTTAACTCACAATTAACCATATGTACGTAATCAACAGATATTTTTCTTTTAAACAAATATCGTATTAAAGTGATAAAAAGCAAATACTGCAACAAGAAAATATATTTTTTAAATGGGCGAGAATAAGCTTTGACACTGTGAAAAGTGTACATCTTTTTATCGATTTAAAGACACGATTAAATTTATTAGGAGTTTCTTTCCTGTGGCCTTTCATGAATTTGTAAATGAGCACTGTCCTGCAGTCACACCGCTGCACAAAATGTACCCATGCTCGTGTACTTTAATTAACCACTGTATTTACGCACATGCAAAGAGCTTTTAGTTAACAGGAAAAAAAAATCACAAAAGCATGGGAGAAAGTGACACCAAGAAGTGGGAGGCGGAGCGTGAGGTTTTCAAATATCTATTTATGAAATTCGGGTTCTGGATCTGCACATGTCCTTGAATAGATGGCCGCCAGCCAGGAGGTTTAGTTTGTTGTTCTAGGGATGGGCGAGGTAAGAAGTGGCTACGTGACTAAACATCCAACTTCCTCTTTCAGACGCCGTCACGAGGGCTTGCAAAAACAAATCCCTCTTTGTGTCTGCAGATTTCAGACGCATTGCCTCACCCGAGGAACTCTACGTTAAGCTGCAACCGCTTGGACCAGGGCCAACGCAAACAAATGATGGATTTTTTCCCCTTCCCCAATTAAGGTTAACGTACAAAGTATCCAAACGACTACTGGCGAAATGTGCTGAGCTCGGATAGTAACCGTCCGTTCGGGCTCCACGTTCTGCTTGTAGGGAATCGGAAGGGTGGCTGCGCTTTCTCTACACTCAGGCTGCACATTTCCTGTCTCCTTCTGTCAGGAGCGCCATTTGTGATCACACACGTGTAAACGTTCCCAAAGTGCGCCTTGAGCGCCGAAACACGCCGGGCTCCATCGCTCGCATGCGGGCATAGTGACGGACGCCTGCCGGTGAAATATAACGGCGCTCGCCCGTGCTTCGCGCTCACATTTACGTGCATATTTTACCGTTTCAAGACTCGGTGTCTAACCTTCCGTATTTTCATATCCAATATTATTATGTCTGTCCCAAATCAAAGTCAAATAACTTGAGTTTTTTTTCTTTTCGTTTTAATGTCCACAATTCGCACTGATTAGGCTATTTTCTATTTTACTTTCACGATCATTCACTTATCCGTTTGAATTCTGTCGAATGGTGACATGGTTTTATATTTCGGAGGTGACAGCCGTTCAGTGAATTTGCGGTAATCTTGGGTACGCATGTGGCGTTTTAAAAAAAGACCATCTGGAAATCCCCGCGTACTTCGCCTGGCCGAAACCATGGCGCTAAATATTTGGCTTTTCTGTATAATTGACGGAGAAAAACATTTTCGGTATATGGAGGAAAAACGCCCACTGGCTCTTAAAAGTAACTAAGGGTGTTTTTACAAAAAATATATGAAACATACCTAGGCAGCTTCTTTGGCTTTCTGTTCATACTGCTACGTGACAAGCTACATTATTTGTCGACACTATAGTTTATTGACGAGCGTAGTTGAACGCTAACTTACAAATAAATCTAATATATCCCAAAACTTTCGTGATAGATAACCATGTGTTTGAGTTAACAGAACGGATTCGGTTTAAGTGTCAGTTGATTGAAAAAAACGTGCTGAAACACAACAAGACGCTTCTCCTTTAAATATCCCGAAACGGCTGAAAGGACCGAATCTGCCTTGGTAACATGAGCTGTTTAATGCACGGTTGGCTGGGGGGCAAGTTTAAGGTGTGACGCATCGCTGGCATTCTGACTGGAATGTGGATTTGCTAAATGGGCTTCGCAGTGCCAATTACTTACAGTCACGTATTTTGTGAGCATGCGTGTTGCGGCAGGGAGCTGGGGAAGGCTGGTGACGCCACCAGCAGGCTGCGTCTGGCCGATTAAAGGGTATTAACACCTTCAGACCGGGAACAAATCGAATCGGCAAACAGTTCTTTTTGCATATTTTAAAATTATTTAACTTACATTCAAATATATAGTGACACAAAAAATATGCACTTTCCTGGCTACACTGAGAAATAACAAGCCAAATGTAATTCCACATAAGATAAGATTTCCGCTTAGACACAAAAAAATGACCGAAATAACATTCGTGCAGTCCAAGGGTAGGTGTATAGGACATTCGCGCTCTCCCCTATATAAAAACCTCCAACCTTATCCCTGTGAGTGACATAAGGAGAAAACATTTTCCGTCCCGATCGCCAGTAGTTAGCTAGGAAACAAACAGGTATTCAGAGTAACAACGTCCAAGATTTTGCAAAATCGTCGCGTAGTCCTTTAAACGGTGGAATTTGAATAGAATATTCGTTAGACGAGACAAGATAAAAAAAAAAAACGCATCCGCACGTTCGCGAACCCTTAAACTATTTTTTTAATCTTGGTCTGAGCTTGTTGTATTCCTGGCACAAGTTCAATTGATTTAATAAAAAGGGGGCAGAGTCTGTGTGAGTGAGCATGCGCCGGAGGGGGGCTGTCGAAGAATCAAGTAAATAGAACCGGAGCTGGAACCGCAAGTTTAGTGTGCGGCGATGACGTCACTGCTCCACATTGCGCTCGCCGAGTAGTAGTGAGAGAGATAGATAGAGGCGCACCGTAGTAAAGTACACACTGCCATGAAGTTCTGTTTGTTAACTACTTAATTGTTGTTGCTAGCAGTCAGGAGTGGAACGGCTGAAACATCCGAACTTGCTACATCGTTTCCTGCTGGTGTAAGAGTAACATAGTATCGGTGGGCATTTGGAGGAAAGATTCTTTGTAGCATATTTTGGAGAAGCGATGTCGTCCGCGGCGGTTGCTGCTTCCAGGAGGCAGTCATGTTATTTATGTGACTTGCCCCGCATGCCGTGGGCTATGATCTGGGATTTTACCGAGCCCGTCTGCAGGGGATGTGTCAACTACGAAGGAGCAGACCGAATCGAGTTTGTGATTGAGACGACACGGCAGCTAAAACGGGCACATGGCTTCCAAGAGGGTCGATCTCCGGGGCCGGGTAAACCTCAGCTCCCGGGGAAAGAGATTCAGTCCATCAACCATACGACGGGAGATCCCGGATCGCGACCACCGCAGCCCCTAGACCGCTATCCCCTAACCTCTGATCGGCCGCCAAGACTTGGTCCCGAATATCCGTCTGGGAGGCAGGCTAATGGAATTCCAAATGGATTCCCTAAACCTGACGATCCCCCGGAGCTGAACCGGCAGAGCCCTAACCCTCGCAGGACAAGCACGGTGCCCCCAAATTTAGTGCCTTTGGTTAACGGGAGCATGCAATCCGTACACGCTGTCAATGGCAGACCTGGGCAAATGGGACTCCCTTCGGCGCTATCGGCTCCGAATCCGAACGAACTGGGCAGCAAGCGAGCAGCCTCCGTCTCCAGCACGGAGCATGAGAGGGAAGTGAAGGACAAGCACAGACCGGACAGCCTGACGCCGGAGATCGAGGGCCACAAGAGCAGACCGGACGAGTGGATGAATAAGAGCAAAGTGAGGGATATACTGCCGCTGCACTCTTTCGACAGCAGGTACAAGAAGGAGCACGGCGCCGTGCAGCAGCGGGCGATGGGGTACGACACGGGCGCCGCCGCCTCAAAACCAGGTAAATTTCAGTGCTAGACTTCCAGAAGTGAATGCATGGCTTTCGTTTGTAGCAACCCCCTTCTGAATGAGACATTCTCTATGAGTCACCCCCCCCAGACGCGCTAACGGCTATTTCCGCATATAATAGCAATCCAGCTCACCCTGTATTGCATTGGTTTACACATATTTTAGTTTCGATTCTTATTTCCCGTCTATTTTTAAAATGTATTAATGTGGTTTATAAATACAGCTTACATATGCATTTCGACATAAGCGTTTTTAGGCGCTCCTTCGCTTTTTATTAATCATTTGTTTCGACCCCTGTAAAAAAAACAGACAGAGGAAAGCATCAGCGGAATATGAAGAGAAAGCAGTCTCCGGAGCCCGATGGCGAGGGCACGGCCGTGAAGCTCAACGGGGAGGGACAGTGGGCTCCGCCGCCCGCCGAGGTCCTGAAGATGCCCCCAGTACCCCCGCCAAACTTCGCTTCCCCGGCCTCCACCATCTCGCCTCATTCCCGCACCACCCCACCGGAGGCTGCGCAGAACGGACAGTCGCCCATGGCGGCGCTTATTTTAGCCGCTGACAACGCCGGCGGAAACAGCTCGCCCAAGGACGCGAACCAGGTGCACTCGACCACCCGGAGGAACAGCAGCAGCCCCCTGTCGCCGTCCTCCATGAGCCAAAGGAGACTGGCCCAGAGGGACGGCTCCGGCGCGGGCACGCCGCATGTGCCCGGCATGGACCCGGTGCACCCCCAAAGCATTCCGGACTCGTCGGTGCCCAGCAGCATCCCACTCTGCTGCACCCTTTGTCATGAGCGCCTGGAAGACACGCATTTCGTCCAGTGCCCGTCCGTGCCCTCGCACAAGTTCTGCTTCCCCTGCTCTAGGGAGAGCATCAAGCAGCAGGGCGCCACCGGCGAGGTGTATTGTCCGAGCGGAGAGAAGTGTCCCTTAGTGGGCTCCAATGTTCCGTGGGCTTTCATGCAAGGTGAAATAACGACCATCCTTGCAGGAGATGTTAAAGTAAAAAAGGAGAGGGACCCCTGATTTTATTTTAATGATTTTTTTTTTTGAAAAAAGAAACTAAAAATATAAATATATATATAAATATAAGTCACTTGCATACCATCAAAACAAAACTAACGGACTTGTACATATTGGACACAAGGGAAGTGTATACTTCGTAAACATGGCTGTATAATTTTTGATTTTTGAATACATTGTGTTTCTATATTTTCGAAGATAAAGGTATGTACTCATTATAATGGACTACTTCCTTTTGTTGATGTTTAAGCAGTTTTTGATGTATTTTTAGGTTTGGTGGCAGTTCCTGTTAAACGTAGGATGTGACTAATGCTACTCACCGAGCACTTGGCAAAACTGAAATGCTTCTAGCTGTACTTGTAATGCACTTGTTAAAAATTGCCAAATACAATTTCTGACCTTGTAATAATAACTTAGTGTCTGTGGTTGCTTATTTTCGCTGTCGGCTACGTGGAAGCGAGGTTTCCTGAGTATTCCTGCATATTCTGAATGCCGTGATGCAATACGCTGGGCGTAGCGTGCTTATTGCATCCGTGGCTGCAGTTACTTCAAAGTTACGCAACTCAGCATAGTATCGACGTAACTGCAACGGTGATTAAATCACTCAGACTCATCTCAACATGCCAGTTTTCTTACGTCTTGCAAAATTTTGCCTTTAATTCCTGCAGCACTAGTGCACTAATCGTCCAGTTCAGTGAATGAGTTCATTTATAAATTTGCTGTCTGGGTCAGTTTAATCGCGTCTTGATTTGGGAACACTGCACTTATCCGAGACCCAATTTCTCTTATCGGCTCAATGATTAATCATCTATGAGTTTATCTACACGCGTCTGTTGCCAGTGTAGGGTAAGATAATTCATGTAAAAGTACAGGGTTAGGTGAAAGACCGCGTACGATCTTGTAGGGATTCTGTTAAAACCGCCGAGTCAGGTATAAGTCACAGGGTGTCAGTTTAACTTCGACATAAAGTGGCCTACGTAGCCCCGTGAATATCACGCATCACGTGACGCGCCTTATTGAATCCACGCGTGTTGCCTGTAGTCTGACTCTACGGCAACCAAACAAATGGCGAATATTTTTTGTCTGGACAGAGACAACTATGCAGTTTATATGCGACTGTCTCGCCTGCCACGTTTGTTGGGAATAGGTTAGTTTACTATATAAACAGAACATGACGGTTTCCATCGAACATCTAGGCTACAATGTAATCATAACAAATGCAGCGGCAACAGACAATGTACCACAGGGAGTCTATCACGTAACACGCACCACGTGTCTGTGGTTGAATAGCTAACATATAGCCTTCTGTACTTTCGATCTGAAGATAACTGTTGCTTGTAAGGCTTAACTTTTGAAGTACGCGAAAAAATAAAAGATATTATTGGGACCATCGCGTCTTTGAAGAGGCGTTTAAACTCTGATATTGAATGTTTTGCTTGTTCATGGAGCTTTCGAGGTAAAAAAATGGAATGCATGCAAAAACTAATGTAATCAAATTAAAAATGTGAACGATGTCTTTATATAACATGCTGAAATATCATTCAAATGATTTTGTCGTACGCACAATGCAGTTTTACCTTACTTTTATGATTTTTATACAATTGATATTTTAACAGACGCATATTTGCCCAATTATTTGTTGGATTAATACGCGTGCCGGAATCCGTCACAAGGGCTAAAACGTGGGAATGATAACCGCCGAAGAAAAACGCGACGCACACGCCTTCGCTCACAATGTTTACCTTGGGGGTTTGCAAAACCTGATATACAAGAAGCAATTTCCGCGGCCTTGCGAAACAGCGGGGCCGCCGAAGAGGCGCGGCGAGGCGAGGCGGGCGGTCACGTGATCCGCAGCGGAATTCCTGAGTCACCGTCCCCTGTCTGCCCTTGTGCGGGAGCCGCTCCGCTCACGATTGATCTGCACACGAACCGAGCCATTACGCACAACCTGCTTCAGCATTCACCGGGCTATGGCTCTGGGCACGGCTATGACCACCGCTTAACTCATCGCTAACCAGTCAAGAGATCGGAATGAGGTCTAAGAAAGAAAACATCTCATTAAACTTAGATCATCGACATTTTTCTTACTGTTGGACCTATATTGGGAAATTTGTTTTTGAAACATTGGATTTTAACCGATGCCGAGGGGTTATTTCTTAATCCCCTTACATTATAAATAATAATGAATGTAATAATGTTTAAAGAAAAGAAAGACTATATATCAATTCTGAACGAGATCCACATGTTTTGCGTAATGCATTACAGGCGTCGTCGCAAAGGGGAAACACCGTGGTTATGTTTAATGTAGAATGTACAGCGCATTTAGCCAATCATCTACTGGGGAAAACACGTGTTAGTCTTAACTTCAAACCTGTTACCCCCCGGACGTCTTTCAGTAGGATTTCCCTGTGGTTGTTAAGACGTAGTAATAGCAACTACACTGGTGGCCACGTAAGTTAATAGAATATTGAGCATAGTGTGAGTATATACTTGGATTATGTATTTCCCCTGGATATTCAGAATGGCAGACAATTATCAGTCGTGCACAGTCTTGCTAATAGCGATGCATCATATACACCACGTGGCAGATAAAAAAAACAGCTTGCGGCTTGAAGAAGGCGACTTCGGGGCTTTTTTTCTGTTACATGAACAGGTCAGCGGCATTGCCCGCAAGGCAGATGTTTGAAATTCCAGTCTAGAAAGATCATTTCTTTTCCGAAACACCTCTGCAAGAAAAAAAACAGCAAGCCACCACAAGATTGCTAGGTTAACACAAATTACTTGGAGAAGTCAGAAACTATCAGAAATCATTTTCACTCAGCACTAAGATCCATGTTTTGCGTCCTGTGGTTTTCACAAAGCATTCTATGGGTTTAACATTCTTCCATTTTAATCGTGCATGTATGATTCTTTGTGAGCTAAGGATGACCGTCCTATTTTAATCTGATATGTATCCAAACACACGGAGTACATATGCATTGCCTTGAGGGAGAGGGAGGACGCGACAGAATCTCTCGGCGTTGTCCTTCGAAACCCTTTTAAGTCTTGTGCAAACAGATTGTATTTAACTCTATCTCTGCTGTGCGTCACCCGATTATAGTTTATGTCCGTGTTTCATTTAACAGCAGAAGGTCCCCATTGCCCTATATACTTAATGTGTAATTTACTCTGGAAAATCGGTCAGCGCGAGTAGTTTCTCATAACCATAACCGTCCCATAAATAATTTCTCCCCAACGTGTTCACTTAAACATTTTTTCTCATGCTCATGGAAAGCCATGTTTAAAGGAGGCCAATTCTTCTGCATTTGCCTCAAGCCCAGGTTGCACACACTCTTCCAGAATGTCTGCCTTTGTATTCTTAGCCCGGCGTCCTCCTCCTTGCCAGACATTAGGACATTTGCAGGCCCCCACTTTCCAAACCACCTGAGAGCCTTGTATAACCATAACAGACGTTTGTAAATACGGAACTATCAAAGAGTTTGTCCTATAAAAGATTATCCGTATCGTTTGGTAAATTTCAAATATTATAACCATACAGCTGCCCATTAGTAGGAATGGATGTAATTCTTATGGGTGGATGTGTATTTTACTGTGTCATTTAAGGACCAAAATTACTACCCACTGAACAAAACCTTAATAAAGATTAATCAAAAATGCAGTGCAGGGTAATGATTTGGGAGATTATTTTAAGTTCAAAACTCACTGGAAGATCTGGTTGGCCTATATAAGAGGTCATTTTAATTAGGAATGACTCAGATAAGTTATGTGCCTTATGCATGCATTGACTGTGGGGCGGGGAGCGAGTTACATGGTGAAAACGGGTTGCCACAAAGGTGAACCCGAAAGAGTAATTTTCATTAGTTTGTGGCTCAGCGAAACCCCTCGTAACAACCCGAACGAGTGAAAATGTCCCATCCCACATTCCAGGGCTTTGCAGCACCGTCAAAGGAAAACACCAAAGGGACGGGACGGGCGAGAGATTCTCCAGCCTCGCTCACTATAATTAGACAGTAAGCAGGCGAGCTCCTGCCACCATTAATCACTGTAGCCAAGTCCAAGAAAGGAATTTGTGCTCTCTTAACAATAGGTCTTTATCTGGGTAGGTTTATGCTAATCCAAATATAGTGATCGGACATCTTTGAAACCCGGATATGTCATAACAAATTCTTGTTGCCGGGTAACTTTTCAGAACTGTGTATTAAAGGTGTCAGGATGTACCGTGTCAATACAAACACAAGGGACGCCAGCACTGTCTGTTCGGTGTGCCCTTTTGGGGCATAGACGATCCAATAGAAATAACAGCAATGATCGCTGGTAGTAGACCACACGACGTCTTTTTTTTCTTTTTCTTTGGTTTGGAGAAATCGTACCCTTGAAAGGTATAATATTGTATTAATTATTAACAACAATTTCGTTGGGGTAACTCAACTATAACGTCACTAAATTACTGAATTATTGCTTAGATTTAATAACAGCGTATGGCGACAATTATTAATGAGGTTTCTCCGCATAATCAAAGCTTAATCGACCAATTTTAATTAAAAACAAGCCGTTTTTTTCAGATTTAGACAGTGATTGAACCACACAAGCTTGGCCACTGTAGCGTGGCTAATTATTTAAGCGGTTGCCCAATATGAGTACATGGACAGTAAGTTGCATCACGATTTCGAATACCGATGGAGTCGTCCGTGGAATGAGATAACCTTTCAAAATACAGATTATATAATGTTATCTGTGGCACGTGTTTAAGATTGTTTTGTGGTACAACGAAGATTCGTCATTCTTATTCGTATTAAACAATATAACAATTTATCACTTTACAGTTAAAACTTATTTTAGAGACTAATCATTACAAAACTTGTAACTAGAAGTCCAAGATGCTGATTGTCTTGTTAATGTGCAACCACCCTTCCTTGACACGGTACACGTCTGATTACCAAGGCGGGACCCCAGTATAGTTATTACTGGGAGAGCCTTTGGACCCAGACGGTCTTAGGGTTGCCACACGTCCCTCAAAATATGGAATCGTCTCGTATTTGACAATAAAATTGTGCGTCCCGTTTTAATCAATATCCAGTATTTCCGAGTTGTGATGAACACAGCATCATCCCGTCCACATTTAGTATGAAAGCGCCTTGGATTGCTTAGAGTCATTTGTCTTATTTATAGTTAATACGTTATGGATGAGTCAACAATGTATATCCTGAAGATTAATTTAATTTGTTAAGCGTTATGCACCTTAAGTTTTGATATAAAGCGACTGATTTCGTGTGTCAAAGCTAATTTCATTACCAATTGGAGTTTATAAATGAAAAGTTTTTTATTCAGTTTATTTTTATGTCCATTAATAATCGAGTACTCCATATATTAAGTATGAATCGTAATATTTTCTTGAGACCATGGTTTAAGTTTTGTTTTACCACAACTGGTGCGTCACCTGGCAAATAGTGGTTGCGGCAATGCCCTACTATGGTAGGCATCCTTCATTTTTAGTATGAAATGTGGCAACCCTAGACGGTCTCCTTATTGAAAATGACAGGCGATTGTGAAACTGGGACTGGGGTAATTTTCCGTCCCGTTTTCCTGAATAGTAAACCGTTCTGGTTTCAGTAAGGTGCCAGAATGATCTTCCGCACCTTATGCGCCGTGGGCATGGTTTGTATAACCAGCTATTTCATGATCTGCGCTAAGGTTACCTCACGGCACACAATGAGAAATCCCGCCCTCCCAAAGAGCGCGGTCAGCTTCAGAATAATTAATTACGTCGTGATGTAACACTAAATTGCATCCTGACTCAATGACGCATTGCCCAATACGCAATTGTTGGAACGGCATTTTTTGGCAGGAATGTGATCATCATCACCTGTTTAGGGACGTTTGTAATCACATGGCCCACACCTACTTAAGTATGTTCTGTGACTGCGCATTTGAGTCACCTTACTTACACTTAAAACCGGTCTGCTAGTTTTCCCCATGAATGTGATAACAAGGAAGTCCTTACTGGGTGCGAAATGTAGTTTATGTTATCATGATTAGATGAGTAGATGGTTTTGTTTAAAGTGTTTAAAATATCCCAGGAATCCACACTACTTTGGTAACAGTGAAGAAATTGATCCCCTCATTGAGACTGATGCTAGCAATCCTTTAATTAGCAGTTCATCTACCATTTAAAATAAACAAAGCCCAGATTAACATATTCTGCTTGGCGATTCTCAAGTTTGCCATAGTTCAAGTTGAGATACTTTCTGGTGATGGCCAATTTCGTTATAAATTTTTGCACTCTCGCTGTGTGCTGGGAGCTTGTCTCCAAAGAGCTCTCACTGCGGGTAGTTGGGTAGGCTCAAAGCGCACACCCACGCAGACTACCTGTTTGGGACCTGGGAACCACACCCTGCAGTGATGGTGAGTAAAGTTATGGTCAGATTTTGGGGTGCCAATCTACACTGAATTGCACGTTTCGGTTCCACTCCGTCGACGACTCCATGTGTTGATTAATCAAACCCTTAACAAATCTCATCTTTGTCTAACTGATGTTTCTTCCTTGGGTGCAGACATCGCTATTTATGCTTTTAGTACATTCTAACAGCATGGATCTTTATTTAGTCTGTCACGTTAATGTAAGTATTGACATGTTTCCAACTGAGGTCATAATGAAACGTGATCTGTCCTCCAAAGCATGTGTAATTTTTTATTTTTTTTTGCACATTGCTGGCATGCCAATGAAGCTTGCGCATTCAACAGTGATGCCAGATGTTAAACATCTCCTGATGCTGTTTAAGGGGTGGGGGGCACTTGGATAACAATGAGTGGGGTCTTACACGAGCACGCTCTTTGGTTTATGGAGCTGAATGTTTTATCCCTTTCACCAACTCCCTTCCCACAAAAAGCTCTTTTTAAAAATGTTGGTGTTCCTCTGACTCACTGTTGGTCCTTGTCCTTTGGGGGGGGGGGGCATTCTGTTTTATAAAATATATAAATCCACTGACAAAAAGTGTGTACCTGGTTAGCTGGCTCGCCCCGGGTCGGCAGCATCACGCTGACGCAAAGACGCCGGCCTCGCTGCGATATGAGCGACCCGTGTGCGTCGGAGGCACAGAGACGACCTGGAAACTTTTAATCCGGAGGGGCGACGTCGGCTCGTGTCATCCCGCACTTCTAAGTGCGCCAGCTGTGGGAAAGCTGGTCTGGGCTTGAGGGGCAGACCATGTGATGTGTGGAATTTTGGAAAGCGGAAGCCGGACTTTATTAAGGATATTTCTCCTTTCCAGGGGGAGGAGGGCAGGAAAAAACGGGCAGACGAAAAGTGCCATTTTGGCAAGGACCGGAAAACTGAGCAAAAATGGCTCACAGCACAGGCGATGGGGATGATTAACCTGCACTAGAGTCTGGACTTACTCGCTGGTGTAACACACACACCCACACACACATACACTTAGGTATGTATTCATATCCTAATCCCAGCAGGACACACACCCACAACAACCTTAACCCCTGCCCAGCACTCACCTTAACCTTAAGACTTGACATTTTTAGTTTGTTGACCGCAGTCACAGATTTTTATAAAATTGAGTTGCCCCTCACAATGTCAGAATAACAGATTTTTTTATCACATTATGGTCCCCACAATCTAACGTATACCTGACTCACACACATGCACGCACACATATGTATAACCTGGACAAAATATGTCCAGGTGGGAATAAATTGATGCAAAGCACTGTGATCACATGACTTGCCCCCCCCCAGCACAGACAGTGGCCCACCCCCCTCCCCCAGCTCCACACCACTCTACTAGGCATTATTTGCAGGCAATTGGTTTTGGGCTACAGTCTGGCTCCTTTTGTAATATTTATATGTAGGGATTTGCAGCATGAATCAAATGTCTGCCAGAAGACAGGAGTTTCATTGGTGTGGCCCCATTAACTGGGACTGACAGAATGCACACTTGTTTAATGAACCAGAAAAGTAAGCAAGCTGCCCACCACTACTGTCTCTCCGTCCAATAAACCGTTGACGTGAAGTGACTAGGCCTAGTGGGGTACATGTCATGGGGGTCATGCTGGCTGAGCTGCTGGCACCTGTTACCCGTCCAGTGAGTCACGCATTTGGGGTATCGCCCCCCACGGCTTCCCCAGGGGCCTGGGGCCCCTGCCCCCTCCCTGGTTGTGGGATGCATAACCAGTAGTTTATCTGTCCTTCGGAGTGTGTGTTTTGGTAAGAGGACAAGAAGGCTTTGTGTTCACTGTATGTTTGTCCAACTTTGGGGGGGGGGGGGCGGTTTCGTTTTTGCTTTTTTTTTTTTTTTTTTTTGTCCTTTCCATGAAAGCAGCGCTGTTCCATGAAACGAGCCCTCTATGTCCCCCAGACGACATTTCCAACTGGAATGCAGATGTTGCGTGAAGTTTTCCAAAGATCCGTCGATGGCAACTCGCCCTGTTAGGGGGACTATACCGAGGGCGGACACAGCAGGCTCGGGCCAGCTGCTCGCTTACCCAAAACAACCCCACACGCTGCACTTTAGCTCTTTAGCTGTGACAGAAAAATCCCAGCCTTTGGACTATTTGGGGCGGGGGGAAGTTGCAGTAGCTGAATGTAGACGTTAGCTTAGTTCTTAAAGCATGGTGAGACGACGAGAGATTAGAGTGGGGTTTTTTTCCCACTCTCATCAGGTTCTGTAGAATCCCTCTCCAGCAGGTAGAAAGGGATTGACAAACTAGCAGAGCCGTTCAGCCCGTTTAGCCCCCTTGAGTGTCTAGCTGCTTTGAGAGGCGTGTGATGTAATTACTGCCATGTGGTCTGTCTGCAGGGATGGTCCCATATGTTGGACTATATGTGCTATTCAGGCCAGGCAGCGGGGGAGCAGCTGCCTGTGAGCATGCAGTGGCCTTTACCGCTCGGTGCCGACTTCTCCCCTGTTGGGGCTCAGTGGTGCATCATGGGAAGCAGGAGTAGCTGGAGCAGGAGATGGGGGTGCAAGAGAAGCCAGGTGAAGCACAGACTCATCTCTTATATACGGGATACCTTCTGGTACCTACCTACTTTGGTAAAGGTGAAGAAATTGAGCCCCTCATTGAGACTGATGCTGGCAAACCTTTAATTAGCAGTTCATCTACCATTTAAAATAAACAAAGCCCAGATTAACATATTCTTCTTGGGGATTCTCAAGTTTGCCATAGTTCAAGTTTAGATACTTTCTGGACTTTCAGACTTATATACAGGGTACCTTCTGTGCACTGACCCCCAGCCCACTGCAGCCACTCTGGAAGGACTTTCTAGAAGTAGATCTTTAACTACGACCATAAAAATGCAATACAGTATATAGGAGAGGTGTAAGTTTCAGGTCCAGAAATTAAAAATCCAGACCAAAATTTTGTTTAATTCAGCCAATTGAGTATAAAGAGTCACAGACACAGAATACTCAGCTGGTTGGTTAAAACAAAATCTTGGTCTGGATTTTTACTTTCTGGTCCTGGAATTTACACATCTGCTAGACGGCTATCTTCAAGAATGAAACACATGCATTAAAAAGGAATAGAGGACAGCTTCCTCTGACGGCTCCCCATTCTGGATACCTACCATGTTGCATCAGCTGTGAAGCTCCAATGGCATGAGGTGTTTTAATTCAGCTGGGGCTGCATATATACGTGGAGCCTCCTGATTGGCTGTAATATTCAGCCTGGATCCCCTGCCAGTGCCTGCCAGTAAGCGAGGTGTATCTTCCCTGACTGCATGCTTTGGCACTTACACCTGCCTGCACGTAAAAATGCACGCGGCCTATGACACCTTTTAATGGGAGCACGTTAAATTGCTGTCACCTCGGGAGCAGTCGTCGTACCGACACGAGGAAGCAGATGCATCTCTTCGGCGAATCTGAATATTCAGCCTCATAAATCATAAGGCATGGATGCTGCCGCCAGTCGCTCTGGGGAGGGGGAAATTGGGTGCATGCGCATCTGAGCCACATTTTGCTCCATCTGCTGTCTGACCTGGCACATGGTTGGGGGGGGGCACAAGGTAACCTACAATCCTTAATTGAGAGCACACGAGAACAGGGACTCCTGCTTGCAGCCAATGAGCAGCGTGCACAGATTTCATCATGGCGGGGTGGGGAGGTGAGATTTTTTTTTTTCCTTTGGCCCCCCCCCCCCCCCCCCCCAGATTGAAACGTGCACCACCTGCCGCTTAAATATCAAGAGGTAAATATATAATGACCATATTGGAAAGAGGCAAAGATCTATATTGTACCAATGTTAAATCGTGGGTCGGCCTTGTAAGGAGAGTATGGTCCCCTCTGCGTTTTCCGCAGGATGGAGGAGGTGTCCGGAAAAGGCCCCCTCTTCAATTGTGGCTTGTGTTTTAGCCGCCTTATCAGATGGAGGCTGGTTCCTGAGGGGGGGGGGGGGCATCTCACATGATGGATGAAATCACTGCGCAGCTTCGAGGGCAAACCCCCCCTCCACTTTGACAAAAAAAACTGGGATAATAAAAAAACAAATGAGATATTATACCCTGCACTTCTCCTGCTCCCTCTCCTCCTTTGTCATCTGCTTCTGGGAGTTCTCCCCCTCCCCAGCACACACTCACTCGCCCGCCCGCTCTCTCTCTCTCTCTCTCTCTCTCTCATATCACTGTAAATCAAGCCTGTGAAATGGTAAGGAGGGATACATTTCTCTCCCCTGCATATCGGAACGAGGCTGTTTGTGCTTCTGGAATGTTTTTCTTTTGGATCTTGGAGTGCTGCCAGATCACAAAACTGGAGTGAGCAGAGAGAGAGAGAGAGAGAGAGAGAGAGAGAGAGAGAGAGAGAGAGGGAATTAGAGAGCGAGAGAGAACGGAGGGGGGCTGTACAGTGAGAGAGAGAGAGAGAGAGAGAGAGAGAGAGAGAGAATAACAGGGTGGAACGACAACATGGTGAGACAGGCACAGTGAGAGATGAGGGGGAGAGAATAGGAGAGACATAAAGGCATGTTTTTTTGTCTTTCAAAAAAATGACCCTGGCACAATCACCATTCATACTTTCAGATGTTGTCCACTGCCTGCAGTCTTCTGTTCAGTTAAGACCTCAGCGTTCTTGCCACAAACATGACGGGACTGCATCCCAATATAGTGCCTCGGTCTCTGCAATTTCTGAAGCACATAGCTCTCAGGCAGGGCACAGACTCCTGTACTGGAAATGGAAAGGGGTCCTCACATTTCACGCAGGCACCTGACTGGACGCCTTGGTTCAATCTGTTCATCTTTCAGCCCTTTTACCAGGAACGACATCGAGGCCATGGTAATTAACAGAATCCTTGCTGTGTTCGCATGTCGCTCTAAAAATAGCCCAGGATTTTTTAGGGGGGTGCTGAGACAGGGCTAAGAGGCAAACCTAATCTGCGGTTTTAATAAGGACTGGAGGGCAGTGTTCAGACAGGGGATAAGCAGCGTGTAACCTTTACTGCAGTACAGCCAAGCCTGATTTTCAGATTTAATCTCTGCGTAGCATTGAGAGACGTGTTTATTTTGGATGGCCAATGGATCACCTAGATGGAGGCCTTATCAGATGCCACGCTTCAAATGTCAGGATGTGCGCGGTAATAGGAAACAGCCTGAAACCGTTTTGAAAATTTAAAGAAAAAAGGAATCTCTAAATGAAAAAAAATAAGGGCTTTTGGCTGAAGTACAGGAGGGTTCATGAAACACAAATCCACACAAAATGGTGGGGCTAGCATTTGGTAAAGAATGGACCGCTATGATGGCCCTGAGTGACGCTGTGGAAAAAGTCTCATCGGAAAGGACACTGAGGAGCATCATGTTTTGCATCATTCACCCATCCTGCATGATCATTGGTCAGTGGTACCAATCGGTGTCCAGTCAATAATTAATGTCTTACAGGTGTACAATGAACTTTATCTGAGCCTGTGCCCCACCCAGGGAAGTCCTGACCTTTCCTGCTTCTTACAGACATCATCACCTGCTTGTTGTTCTGAGAAACTTCTGGGTTCATGCGGGGCATCAGTGTCACTTAATGAGGTGCTCTACCAGTTAGCACTAAGCTGCCATATTCTGTTCTGGGGTCACTCATGTGCTTTTGGGTGAGAGATCTATATTAATGTAAGTGAATCTATTTAAAAGGTTACCCTGAATATGGATGTTGGCCTTAATTAAAGGTAATAATAGTAACATTATTAATATTTCAGCTGGATGCTTGAGGAAGATTAAAAAATATCACAAGCTGACGTCAGGTGACATGGTTTTCCAGAGTCCGACTGAACCCTCAGCAGATCCTTGGAGAATGCCAGGAGAAGTCGCCTCTGAGCGGGCTCACGGGTGCTTCCGGGTGTCCGCTCGGGCCCAGGTCTCACGGACCGCCGGAGTGATGGCCGCGATCGCGGCGGCCGACCTGGTCCCGCACGCCCTTGAGGTGTCGCATTGGCCTGCTTTCCAGTTGACGGATTGTGCTTTGAGAATAAAGGCGTCACCCTCCCCCCGAATTCTTCCAGGCAACCGGAGGAGTTCTCCCCAACAGAGAAGGAGGAAGCGGAGAGTCAGGGTGGCTTGGGGCATTTTACAGGAGCTGCTCAAGATGAGTCACCCTTGCGGCCTTAGTGCCAGGATGGGCAGCGGCAGCTTGGGGAGGCGTAACCCGAGTCCCCAGGAGGATGTCGCCGCTATACTCTGGCGGCTCAGGTTTTAGCCTTACTGACTAAGACAAAGGAATGCAGGGCTGCCTCCGAAAATAACTGAGGTCCTCGGTGTCCCGCAGCTCGCCCGGGGAGGCGTTTGGGAGCACGCACCTGCTGGTTTTACTGGTCCCAGTTCTTTACGTAAGCATCAGGGTTCCAGGAAGCATCCGGGATGGAAAGGGGACTGGAGCATGGCCTGTAGGTCCTCCGAAGCAGCTGGGAATTTGGCCGCGCAGCTGGGACATGGCGGGCCTGCAGGCGGTGGGGGGAGGGGGGTGTTACCACCGTGGGGACGACGTGGGCTTGGGGTGGTGATGTCACGGCTGTGTCACTGGCAGCATCTGGCCGTGTGTCCGATGCGGAGCTAAGAAACCGCGACGTTTTCGTGCGTTACATAAGCGCGGGAGTGGGAGCGGCGGATCTGGGGGAACCTGCCGCTGCCGCCAGCACTCATCAGGCCCGAAGCGGCTCTCGCTTCCTCCGCCGACGCGCGTCCCAGTACAATCCCCCGCACCCAACCCGGCACGGCGCGGCAGTTAGCGGTGATTTATGTAACGCGTCTGGCAGGTGGCGGCTGCGTGCTGTCGCCTCGCCTTTGCTGCCGCGTTTATTCCTTTTCTTTTTATAAATGCGGATTTTCGATCTTTGAGCCCGTCTGTTCATGCCAGAGGAATACCCGGGCCTTCCACATCCAGGAAGACGCTTAAGCTAAATGCCTTCCTCTTGCCGGCCCTGTAATGAGACTTGGGGCGACCCCTCCCTGCCCTGGGGTGTTGTATTTCTGGTGGGAGGGAGTGTGGGGTTGGGTGGGGCAGTGATGGGTGCGGGATTTGGCCCCTGTGGCTGCTAATAACAGGCTAGGCTTCGTGCTCTTCCTTACTCACATCTGGTGTCCTGTAATGGAGGGACTATCAGCAGGGTCGGGGCGGGGGGGCTGTCCTCCCACTTGGCAGAGGCGATGGGGCCGTCGGGGCCGTCCGATGTCAGTGGCTTGGAAATCGCTCTGCTGAGCCAGTCGGTTGTGTTCAGCTGGAGGATATTTCTGGTCGGGGGGTATGCTCGAGTTGGCTGGGCGTATCGCCAAAGGTAGAATAGAGGAGAACAGGGAGTCGGGGGTGGAGGGGGCGGGGGGTGTCACTGACTGTTTA
>JAODKL010000062.1:5376461-5388153 GCA_026780765.1 Petrocephalus schoutedeni
AAGCAGTATGTCCCCAGTCAAACCTCTCCCTACCTGTCTGGGAAGGTGCCCACTGAAATTCCCCAAATTAAAAATTTTGAAATCACCAATCATACTTGTTTTTGAAGCACTTATTCCCAGAGCTACATTATATTTGTTACAGGTCAGCCTGTCAGCTCTTGCACCTTAGTTATGTCCTTAGTGGCTATATGCTTGCTAGGTATCATTTGCTTCACTTGTACGTTGCTGTAGATGAAAGCATCTGCCAAATAAATAGATGTAAATGTAAGCTTTGGTCGGGGGGGAAGGGGATGGGCCGTGTGTCTGAGAACGTCAGAACTTAATTGGTCAGCGCTGCCATAATCGGTCAGGTTCAAACCAATGCGAGAACGAAAAAAACATTAAAGAAAACGAGCTTTTAAAAACATCAGTAGTAGCAGCAGGTAAATTATTCATGGGGAGAGAGTTAAAAATTGACATGTTACTGCGGGCCTCTTTAAACATGTGCTTTCACTGGATTTATGGCCTGCTGCTTTTCATCCCGCTAATGGAGTTATTTTGCATGGGAGGAGCAGCTGATATGAGGACCGTGAATGAAACGTGACTTTTCCTGACGTCCGGATTCGGCAGGAAGTTGGAAGCGCAATGCCGAACCGAGGCATTCGGACTGGAGCCCCGGCTCTGGATTACTAGAAGCCATCATCAATAGATAATAAATAATGTGGTCAGGCTTCCTGGCTTGGGATGGGGAAGCAGGGGTCAGGAATGTCCAACTGCATATCCTCTGCAAAGCTCCTTAGCTTGGACAAGCGTTGGAAAAGGTAGGTCAAAGGTCAAAGGTCCTGCCTTTGAATGTGCTGCTATTGCCATGGCGATATTTAATCAGAAGTGACTCGTGATAGGCAAACTGGGAGGCTGCGGGCTGACATCCAGCCATAAATCAGCTCCGCCACTCCCCTGGATTTTTGGTTGACTGTACTGGAGATGAGGTCACCTTGTCACTGAATGGAGTGACTGTGCCTGTGTCCCGCCCCCCTCAGGCTGTAAGAGGGCGTGTTGGGCGGCAGTGCTGGTTCTGACTTGCTGACTGGCAGGTCTGCCATGACTGTTGACAGAGTTTGTAATGGCTCGATGATTCATGCTGGCTGCTCATTAGGCATGCCTTTGCAAACATTCCCTCTTACAGAAGAACAGCCGGCAGAGTCCGTGTTGGTCTGAGTGTGTGAGCATGCTGTAGGTGTGTCCGTGTCTCTCTATGCCCGAACGCAGTTTCACAATTTGCGAGCCCGCAGGTCGACTCGCTTGTCCTCACTTGTGTCACCTGCCGAGTGAGTCTTCTGAGTTCTTTCTGCACTTGGCCTCGTTTTTTCTTGTTTTGCTCTTGTTTTGCATGCAGTCACGTGTAATTTCCACCTCGGTGAGCACTGAAAGGAGGAAAGGCCGGCCTCTGAGCTGTGACCTCTCTCCCCGCTGTCTCTGCCAGGGCGTCCTCTGAGAAATGGAGGGGGTTTCAGGTGAATGGAGAGGGGCGGTGGGGGGCACATGGCTGGCCGTCACATGCCTGATTATCGGGGGCTTTTAAAAACACTGTCTTGTTTGTTTCTCCTTTGACACGGGCGGCCCTAATTCGCCCCAGACAATGCCGCTTTGATTTGCCTGCCGCGGAGTGACCCAGGCCTAAGCTAATGCAGAAAATTGGCGCTAACTCACCAGCTTTGTCAAAGGCCCGTTAATCGGCCCGAGGTTGGCCTGCGTTAGCATTTGTGTTTTTTGTTGAAAAATAACCCAAGCGAGCATCAGGCACGGGAGACGAAATGACCCTTGTGCTTTTAGCAGTGGGGGTGGAAAAACCAGGTTAATAGTCTTTGTTTATCATCAAGCGAGACCTAAAAATGTACTGCCTCGACTACGCTATTTTTAGCATGTTTTTACAGCTGTCCACACATCCTTCTGATTGCCCAAAAGCCCTAAAATCCAGTTTCAAAGGAGGTACAGAATGCAAATGAGGGGAGACAGATCCCTGCTCAGGTACCAATGTGGGCGTATTGGGATTGTGATCACTCTTCACCCCAGTGTATCACTCCATCTGCTCTCTGTTTGAGGAAATTACAGAAGAAACCCTCCCCCCCCCGGAGCCGGAATAGTGTGCTTGGGGAAGGACATGAAAGGACACCTTGGCTTAGCAGAGTGACAGGACTCTGAAGGGCAAAATGAACAGTTGCCCGTCCACAAAAAGTAATGGTATCTCTGGGGTCCCCTGGAGGCCCACTGTGGAATTTGAGGGGTTTGTTTGGTCTCTTCCCTGCTGGGGTTGACATCTTTTCACGGGATACAGGGATAGATGCAGAGAGCATGGAGGGGCGACTGGGTCTGGGGATCTCATTGCGGGTGGATTTAGCGAGAAGGCAAGCTGACGACATCCTCGCAGGAAGGAATGCAAAGAATGTGGCGATACCGCGGTCGGCAGGCCGCTTACACACTATCCCGCGAGTGACGCACGGACTAGCTGAGCGACGCGGAAGCCGCGGGGCAGCAGGTGTGTGACGTGTAACTGATTCCAGGCCCGTGACGGGGAAACTGCTGATTTGCAAGGGGGTAAAGGTCAGGCAGTCTGGCTCTGCGCTGTTTCCTTTAGCTGTTAGTTATGTCGCTAGTGCATCATAAGCCTGACACTTCAGACCATTTCTGCCTTGACATTTGCAGGTCTGGGTTCTGGGCTGCACCATTCCAGAGGCCGGCCTTGACCAGCCTCGTCTGCGCCCCCCCAGAGAGCTCAAGAGCTTTGTGTTCTGTTATGACAGCTTGCACTCCTGAAGGCACCCACTGGACATGGTGCAGACTGCCAGCAGCTGTCCGTATTGCAACACAGTGCAAAACATGGGCGTGTCCAGTGCCCCCCCCCCCCAGCACACAATGCCCTCCCCAGGCTGTTGTGCATATCCGTGAGAACAACCTCAGGGTTCTGGGGTGGGGGGTGTGCTTGAGAGTGATGAAATGAGAAAAAAAACGGATCGTGTAAATCACCGTTGAGTTCGTCATGAGTAAACAGGACTTTTCACGTTTTATGCCATGAGCACACACACACACACACACACACACACCCTGGCCCTGCAGGGGACAGCGAATCAGGGAGGGGGCTCACAGGAACAAAACGGGGGAGGTGTGAACATACAGTACCGAAACAGAGCGAGGGAACACATGTGAAACAGCATTGCTTTTTTTAGTTAATGAATCATAATGACTATATGTGCGCATTTGAAACCTGCAAGAAAACCACTGAAAAGACTGACTCGCGAGAACTCCTGTAGTGCTCTCTCTCTCTCTCTCTCTCTCTCTCTCTCTCGCTGTCTAAATGCCGAGGGTTTCCTCTTTGAGGGGAAATTCCCTCTAGACAGAGAGCATGGCCCCAGGCAGAACGGGGCGGCCCATGGCTCTCTCCGAGCCCAATGCGCCAGTACATGTAAGCTCCGAAGGCGTTTCTCGTAGATGGCAATCAACAATGCCTCTGTGTCTCGGTTGTCATGGCTGTTGTTTTTTTGGGGTTGGCCTGTGAAATGCCCGTGTGAAAATGGTGTGAGGCAGCTGTCGTTTGTGTACTCTGTGTGCGTTGCATAACAGCGAAACGCGATCGGAGGCAACGGCGGTGACACAGACGCTGGAATGCCAGGAGTCATGGGTCACGGCGGCGTCAGTTTAACCCTATAATGACGCGGGCAGTGAACTGGACAGACCTGAAAAGCGATTTCCCTACAAAGGATCCCCCTGCAGGGACTTTTGTGCGGCAGCAGAAATGATGGCAGGGCACGGACAGCCCGATGCCAAGACAATGCACTGTCTACTTTCATATCCCTGTCATTGTTCTGAGAGTCCGCTTCCACCCCCGATTTGGTGGATTTAAAAAAAAAAAAAAACAGACGGGGCAAGGACTTCCTTGAACTTAAACACTGGCAACCTGAAAAACAAGGAACAAAGCAAACGGCGGCCTGCGGGGCTGTGGCAGTTTAACCGAAGAGCACGAGTCCCTGGCAGCCGCTCAGCGGAGGGAGGGGACTGTGAGAACAGCATTCTCACACTTTCACACAAAGTCAGGTGCTTTTGGGTGGGTGAGGGCTGGGGGGGGGGGGGCACGCCGTCTAGCTTATGACACCCGTCACCTGCCGACATTCCTCATTCTCTACAGCCTGCATGTCCAGGCCTAACTGATGTCCATTTTAAACCTTCTTGCCACTCTCTGACATTCAGATGGGCCTAAAATTATATTTTCGTCTGTATTTCTCAAACTATATTTAATTTAGGCCATTCATATAACAATGTTTTCAATATTTTGTTAACAATGTTAACAATATTTTCACATTCAGAATGGCAGTTTTGGATATTCTGGACATTGGACCTTATTTTCTAGATCTATAGGGTGTCAGATGCAGGGACTGACGGGCAGCCGTGGGAAAAGCAAACAGGTTCTTTTCCTGAGCACATGCGGGCTGTCCGTTATATTTGTCAGAATCTGAAGAGTCGCCAAAACGCAGAAATGAGAAAACGGAGAAGTCCCAGAATACCTACGTGCCACTTCCTGAGTCACATGACCGCCCCCCCCAGCGGAAGTTTTGTCATGCTGCGGTTTGTAACTGATTCTTGTTGATTTCTTTGTTCTTTTCTAGTGTACTGGGAGGGGTGTGAAGTAAACCTGGGGCCTCATGATGGATGGAGAGATTTTTTTAAAAAGGATGCAGAGAAGAGAGCGATGGGGTGGATTATGGCTGCCTGTGCGCCCATGCCTGCTGGCGGGAGCGAGTGGGATCCCAGGTGGTGCAGATTCTAGAGGGCAGCAGAATAGGGGTACAGCATTTGTGAGCCGAAATTGATCCGCTGACATCCCACAAACTGCTATGGTGGCCAAATAAAATTGCACTTGTCATGCTGCCTAAGACGGCGGAGGCGGAGAAAGTGTGTCTTGGAGTTGGGGCGGGGTGCACTTCAATACCGGCTTGCCGTATTCATCAGTCCCCGTCACCCTCTAATAGCACATCCCCCTTAAAATAAATTCGCGTCCACACAGAGACAGAGGGGAACTGCATGTGGCAGCGGCAGACGGGTTAGAAGAGGCGCATTTGGATCGAATTGAGATGAAGGATTTTGACAAGGCTGCAAGCTGCAGGCCTGTCTGTGGGATTCCTGTTCATTCCATGCTCATTAATCAGTTATGCAAATAGGTTTTTAAAAAGAGTATCCCTTCATTCTGTTTATTTCCATTCCACGGCAAAGCATTGTGGGTAATTGGAGCGCCATGTTTATTTAGTGGCCCGCATTTAGCCTCACTTTATCATCTCATCCGCGCCGCGCCTCTGGTGTGTGTCATGGGAACACGTGTTCTGAAAACTAATGATCCCCCTCACAGGTTAATTACGCAGCCTGCGGTTGCCATGAGGATTTCGGGTGGCATCAGGGGGCATTATGGGGGGCGTCAGTGTGACATATCCCCCCCAGAGCTGCAGGTTGACAGTTTTTCTGTGTTCACAGCTTTTAATTGGTGAGGAAATGAGCCTGACCCCATTTGCATGGCTATCTGGCTTAATCCTCCTGTCTGGCTCTTAGTGTGACTCCACCGCCATCCTTGCCGTGTGGATTTTAAAAGCGGCATCAGAGCCACATGGAAAGAAGAAAAAAACCCACACTTATGTAAGCTGATTCGGTCTCCATGGCAACCTGCGGCACCAGAGTGCCGGGTGCGTTTGATCTGCTTACCCCCCCTGGGTGGGTGGTTTCCATGGCGACATGGTGAAAACGCTCCCTGAAGTGACCCCTGCCGTTAACACCGCGGCACCTCGAAAGCTTTAGACGATGATCTCAGTAGAGCAGGTCGCTTGCTTCTGTAATGCTCTTCTGAGCCAATCAGAGCACCGGCTTTGCAGTTTTAGCCAACATCTGACCCTGGAAGCCTCTTGAGCCTAAGCTGTCTCTCTGTGCATGGACGCCCCCAGTGGGTTTTAGGACCTTGGGGAGACTGGGGTTGCCATAGGTAACATATGGCCCACCGCTGCTGCTGAGCATCACCTTAGTGACGATTGGAGGCTGTTTAGCACCCAGCCACCCATGTCTGGTGCTGCTCAAGGGTCATTGCGGTCTGCCCAGCGGCCATTGGCGCTAATTAGCAGACCTCTTGTGTCCTCCGCTTTGGGCTGCTTTGCCTCTCTCTGGCTCCTCTGTATCTCCCCCTGCTGCTTACTTATATCAACTGACCACGGTCTCTTCCCTTCTAAGTGAAGCTTAGAACTGTAGCAGTAAGTCATCTGGCTAACATGTAGCAGGCATGGAAACAGTGCCGCGTGCATAGGTGCAAGCGTGTCACTTCCTGTTAGAAAGAGCCACCAAGACGACTGGCGGCTGTCCGCCTGGTGATTCTGCCACTTAGCGTCCGCCATATTTGCCCGGTCTCCCACGCTTCGCTGCCGCCGCCGTTCTCCTTCTGAACCTTGGGCTATGGTTTGTTTACGTAGAAAACGCCCAGCGCGAAATGAGCCGGATGGTTCAGCAGGCAATGTGGCCCAGCCGTGGGGCCCAGCTGCAGGGCCCAGCCGCGGGGCCCAGCTTGTCGGCGTTGCGCAACCTGCTCCAGCGTGGGGCTGCAGGCCGGCCTAACTGGAGAATGGGCCTCCGAGGGCTGGCTGACTCACCCGCCTGGCAGTTTGTGAGGTCATACCCTGTTTGCTCGCTCTCTCTCTGTCTCGCTCGCTCCCTTTGTGTGTTAGCAGCTCTCATGCTTCTGTAGCCGGTGTGGTAACTGACTCCCACAGAGAACAGAAAATGGAACTGGCACCAGTAAGTAGAGCAAAGCAATTCAGAAAGTGTAATTCCCAATGAGTCAAGACGAGCTCTGAGGAGGGGTGGGAAGGTAATCGTGGGGGGTGCACGTATGATAGCATATTGTTTCATCAAGCTACCTTTTAACTACAGGAAATTTTGAAACAGTGCCCCCCCCCCCCACCACCACCATTTTCAGTTCTACATCTTGATGTTCCTGTCTGGTTGCTTTGAAGTGTAAAAGGGTATTTTCCGTTTTGACTTAAAGAAGTTCCTACCCCACACCCACTGCCACTGGTATTGCTATACTTGTGCCACCACTGGCCTGGCCACGTCACTGGGGTCGCCTCGTATTATTGTGAGTGTGACGCCAGTGGAGAGCTTTACCATCGCTCCATCTGACCGCCGAGTGCCGGCGAAAAACCGCAGATTAAATGGAAAGCCCATCGCATCTGAATCGCAAGCGGCCTGCCGATATGCATGCATATCTAAAATTACGCATACATTTATCTTGTGTGTGTGAGCACACATGCGAGTTCTAACACATTCAGAATGTCTGCCCGAAGTCAGGGCTCCACACAATGGACCAAAAACAGTCGATGGAGGAAGACCCCCCCCCCCACCCCTCCGCATTACACCCACCAGTGTCCATTTACAGCCGGGCCAGCTAATGGTGACGGTATTTAATTCATTACCGGTAACCTGAGATGTGCCGTTTATTTATGGGCAGACACAGGTGAGAAGTCCACTGCAGTCTTTCCTCTTTTTGTTTTCTTGAATATCACGGGCAAAGGAATGGCTACCGTCAGTTTGTAATATGCCAATCTTTTTAAAAACACCAATTCAAGTTTTCACTCCAGCCTGACCTTAATTAACATTAAGTGTTTCTTAATGGCCTAGTAATGAACGTGGTAGGCTGTAAGCAGTGTGGGTTTGACCAAAAACTTTCTGTGAGTATTGAGAAACACCGACCTAGAAGTTACCCACACATGTATCTTCTGCAGCCTGGGGACCCGGGGGCACAGCATGAATCAGAACTGGGTCTTGTTATGACGGCGGCTTGAGTGGGCTGCTTGACAGCAGGCTTTGATCGAGATTAATGGGTTTAAGAAGCTGAGGACACATTCTCGGGGGTCGCATGGCTGACTTCCTTCATTGGCCACACTTTGCTGATGCGGCTCAGCATCACAGCCTGGAAAGTCCCTTAGGAATCCCTGAGAAGCCATCGAGCTAAGGACCGAAGTCTGACCCCCGGATAATGGGTCGCACCTTCCGATGAGAAGCCTACTTGGCGCCTTGCATTTTTGCACCTTAAGCTGTGAAATGAGTCACAGTGCTAAACAATAACGTAAAGTTTGGAGTGGGGAGGGGTTACAGATTATACATTGAACCACAGTATCCAGTTGAGGTAAACCGCTGGCTGAGTGGGTTGCCGATACCTACTTTGCAGTGTAGCATCCAGCTTGTGACTGCAACGCTTGTAAGTTCCCATTGTGAGCTTCGACTGGTCTTGTGTCATGTTGTGTGTGTGTGTGTTTTTTTTTATAGTGGCAGATTAGAATAAAGCACAGAGTGACCTCCTGCTCCAGGCTGACGTCTGCACTCCCTCAGCTCATGGGATGAGCTGACCAGCCTTCAGTCTGTCATTTCGGAGAGCACCTCATTTTCAGTTGGCGTCCATTGACCTGAGCTTCTCTGGGGCGGTGGGAGCTAAACTGCCAGTAATCCGGACATGAACTGGAAAGCCGGATGACACCCAACCTAGGTCAGAGGTCACGAGGGGGCCTTGGCCTTCAGTTCCGAGCAATACCATAAAAACGAGTCGGCTGTGTGGCAAGTGAAGCCGTGCAGACCATGTTTGGCTTTGTGTACTCTGTTCTGCCAAGCCCCCTCGCCACCCCGTGCTGTTCCCTTTTCGTAATAGTCTGGCATGTGCCCTCATCACCTGAACATTGTAACCCTGACATGCAGGCCGCAGTGATTGGGAGTGAGAGTTTTGTAAAAGAAGCGAAATTTCAGGGGTGTTCAATGACGTCCTTTCAGGGATCACAAAAATCTGCCCTATTCCTCTGGTGGAAATTCTGTAAAAGACATGGAAATCCTCATGCCTGTGTTCCTCAAAGTTATGGGCCCGGTCCACACCAAACACAACAGGAAGTGGACTGGACGCCCTCTTTTACAGGGCATCCTAGCAGCTAATTAAAGTGACACGGAGGCCTCCTCCTCTGAGTTTTCCAGCAGAGAGCGGAAGTGTGTTCTTCGGTGAGCGGCATCCGCTATGGAGGGAGCGAGATTGTGTGGAGGGGCTCGGGGGCCCCTGGGAGGGGAACGCACGGGGGCAGCCAGACATATGCGGAATTGGTTTCATTCCATATTAAGCGCAATCTTTATTTTTAGGGGCTTATCGCTCCTAGCACCTGAGAACCAGCGGGAGGCATCCTAAAGACAGGGCGACCGAAGATGGATCTGAGAAGCAAGAAGGCGCCCCAGTGCAGAGGAGCATCCATCAGCCACAGCAGCACAGCTGTCACCCCGAAGGCTCCTTCCAACTGCCCTCCTGCTCTTCTTTCCACCTCTGCCGTCTGGCTCAGCCACTCAGTTCTTCTGATAAGACGGTTGTCGTTTCAAACTGCAGGGTCAGCGAATCGAGTTCACCAGCTAGTAGCCCCCTATTGCTCCAGGTACCGTCTAACCCTGCTTTGGATCACTTTAGATTAACTTGTCTGCTAAATAAACTGTAACAGTATCTCTGGACACTGTGCGTCCTACCGCAGTTTTCTTTGTCCAGCTTAATAAGACACTGAGAGGGAAAAACAGCGGTGGCATGCTGAACACCCCAGATTTCCATCCATTCTTTCATGTTCCGGCTGCTTATCTAACACAGGGTGCCGGTGGGGGGGGGAGCATCTGTCAGAGAGCACATGGTGGGCATTGTACAGATGCCAGTTTCCCTAGCTGCATGTCTTTGGCCTGCAGGACACCAAACCAGCACGCCCAGAGGAAACTTCACACACACAGCAGAGGCTGGATTCAAACCCCCAGCCCTGGAGTTATGAGTCAACATTGCTAATCACCAGAGCTTGAACCCCCCACATTTACAGACCATTACTTGCAGGCTATGAGGAATTATGCAACCTTTTTTTTTTTCCTGTTACTGGCTGATTTATTTACTTTTTCTTAATTTTGTCTGCATGCTGATCTTTTCGGCCTTTTTCAGAGCTGAAGTCTCTACTTCACTTGCTCAGTGATATATTTGTGTAGACTGAGGCATGAGTGAGTCACAGTGCTGGATGGCCAGTCAGTCAAGGTGTATCCTGTGGCAGACCCAAAATTCCCAAATACGGAATCCCGAGTAGTAACCACCTGGAAGCCAGGACTTTTGTTCCACCGGTCTATCTGACGGGAAGAGGCAAGGCCGTGAGCGGTGTACAGGCACTCCTGGAATGGAAGGTGGCTCGGACTTGGGCTGCCTACCACATGGCGCCGACTTTTCTGCGTTCTGGAGGGGTCCCACGCCGTGCCACTGCCCTGTCATTGTGAAAAATGACTCATCCCTTGTGCTCCCGTTCTTCTGATGTGTGTGACTTATCGTGAGCTTGACTGTGTAAACAGATTAATTAATCTTTGTTGATTCAGAGATTCAGCCCTCCGCACAACGAACACACATTCCAAGTGTGTCATTAACGTTATCAGAGAACTTTCCGGCCAGAGAGTGGAACTGAAGGTAGGATCCGAAACCGTCCCTGGTAGAGATCCGATCGATAGCTGCTGTGGCATTAATGGACTCGTAAGTTCAAAAGCTTTTAATGCATGACATCACGCTTCACCGCCTCTTCGACCCACCACTGCCCCTCCCCAAGTGTGAGGTATTCTGGGAAATTGCAGTAAACTTCTCTGGTGCTTATATGTACGTACTGCTGTAGGTGTGATGGGCGAGGGGCGGGTGTGTTTTTTGTGGTATCCCAGGGGCGGGCGTGTTTAGGAAAAACGAGGGCGGTTTAGCTTCATATGTGGTTGATGTTAGTGTTTACCAGTCACCTTGATGGTGTTGTTTACATTTTTCAGTTGTCTTGTTTAATCAGTGTGATTGTCTGGGACAGAGCCAAGGGCTGACACGCGGTTTTTAAATGTGTTTATATATACATTCAGTAGCTTTTGACTCAGCAACAGCACAAAGTCTGGCTTTATAAGAGCCATGTTTATTGCCTCCTCCATATTTTCTCCAGCTCGGACAGGACGGTCCTCCCTCTGGCTGAATCAAGAGGCTCAGGGACGTGCAAATGGGCACGAAGAGATTCCTGCAGACTTTGTGGGGGGCGAGGGGGGGCGAGGGGGGGTTGGCAGCGAAGCAGCTCGGCGGAGCAGGTAATAGAGGCCTGATAGCAATGAGTCAGCACTTCAGCTTTCATTTAATTTGAGCCGCGCCAGTCCCACTGTACCCGGGTCCTTCTGCCAGGCTTTGCGGACTTAACCCATTCTTACCTGTGGTGCCGCCCTCTGCAGCAGTGACACTCTCCCTCTCACTCTCCCTCTCTCCATTACTGCCGCCCTATTGCCTGCTTTATTGCCTGCCTTATTGCCTACCTTACTGCCTATCTAGCTGCCTGCCTTACTGCCTATCTAGCTGCCTGCCTTACTGCCTATCTAGCTGCCTGCCTTACTGCCTATCTTACTGCCTACCTTACTGTCTATCTTACTGCCTACCTTACTGTCTATCTAGCTGCCTGCCTTACTGCCTATCTAGCTGCCTGCCTTACTGCCTATCTAGCTGCCTGCCTTACTACCTATCTAGCTGCCTGCCTTACTACCTATCTAGCTGCCTGCCTTACTGCCTATCGTACTGCCTACCTTACTGTCTATCTTACTGCCTACCTTACTGTCTATCTAGCTGCCTGCCTTACTGCCTATCTAGCTG
>JAODKL010000062.1:5396392-5408475 GCA_026780765.1 Petrocephalus schoutedeni
GACGTCAGGCGCAAATGGGCTTCCGAAGTGGAAAAAGTGAAAATTTAAAAAAATTCCCACCGCCCTTGACGAGCGGGCTAGGGAAAGGAGGGGTTCATTGCAGGGGCTGATGCAATCAGGGACCCAGAGCACAAGGCAGGTGGAACAACCTACTCAACTCATCTGGGTGGAACAAGGTCTGTCCCTGCCAACTCCCCCCCCCCATTTGGCGCTGACAAGCACATCTCTGAGCACCAGAGGGGACCAGCCGAAGAGCTTGTCCTTGGCATTTTGGCGGAAAACAAATCTTTTTTCTTTTGGAGGTGCTGGGGGGGGGGGAGTTCTGTGTGTGGTGTATCTAATGCTAATTTGGAGGCTGTCGGATAAAAACAACAAGAAACGCACGGGGACGAGGACAGTCATGGCAAAAAATGTGTGCCGTTCGTTGTGGAGTGGCAATGATGCTGATGCGCCAACTGAGCAATACAGGGACATCCTACAAGCTTTAGAAGCTTCACCTACCAGCAAAATGACAACGAAGGTGTTGTAGCTTTGTGTTAGCCTAAAAATGTTAGCTAGGTCTCAGCAAACATCAGTGCGACAGTGTAAACTGTCCCACAAAAATTACACTGCTTTGATCAAAATCAAGGATGAATATCTCCATTAAGATGTGGTGAGTGATGAAGTGGTGAGTATTATATATGTAGGCCCATTACTTTGTAAGGAACTTGGAGAGTAAGGTTTTCCCCTGTACCGTTGGCACAACTGTTATTTTTTAGAGTAAAATGTCAGTAACACCTGTATAAAGGTCAGGTGTCCTTAATAAGCTCAACCACTTCTTGAAGGGTAATTTTTTTTTTTTATTTTGTGATGTAATCTCCACTCTCGTCCACAAAGGAAGCATGCAGTGCTGGTAGTGGGTCCCACTCAGAGCCCGTGTCTCTGTCGCGAGGAGCTTCCCGTTTCCATGCTTTCACACTCTGACCACGACTTCTCAGACCCGCTTGGGGCCCTCCGAAAAGTTCGGGCTGGGGAGAGACAGACTTTCTCCCAATTTGCATTTCAAGGGCAGTCCAAGCTGTGTGTCATTTTCCACGTACGGAGCTCCTTCACAGTCAGACGTGTTGTATAAAGACGATGTGCTAATTGCTTCCCAGGTTGCCCGTTGGACACATTGATTGACGGGACAATGGCTGCACTCCCGCCGGGCCCTTGAGGAAGTGTCAGGTTCACAAATGAGCCGTTTTCCATTCCGGAAAACTCCTGCTTGAGTAGACATGCTGTCCTAAGACTACTGCCGACCTGCAAAATTGTAAATGGAGTTGAAACCACTTTTTTAATGCTCCAGCTTGGATTTATAATTTTCTTCTTCATAATATTTTAAACCCTGGCCTCCTGTACTGCCAAGACCTCAAGCACTGAGTCGGCCATTTTGGCTGAGCCCCTACCTAGAACATCTTAACTCAATGTCAACAGCTGTCAAATAATGACAGCTGCTTGCAGGTGACAGTTGTGATGGAAATTACTGGATGACCGGAGTAGATCCACTGTAAGAGCTCTGGGTCCCGCAGAGCCTTTACCTTTTATGTTGAAAAGGATGCCCCAGATAACATGGGAAGGCTTTCCGGCTATGTAGGCCAAATCGGCTGCTTGGGGGAGAGACCGCAGGGACGAGCACCAGCAGGGACGGTTTCAAAGAGCCCGGGAAACTAGTTCACGTTACTGGGACCTTATTCTAGATGACTGCACCCTTGGTTCATCTGAGCCTCGATGTGTCTTAGAGTTACAGTATGCTCCTGATACAAGCCCCACATACTAATTTGGTCCTTGGTTGTTATTGGTTTTGTCCAGCAGAACTTGTCCAACGTGTTATTTGCCTTAATTCACTCTTGAGTGGTTCCTAAGCAAGAGACAATGTCAACTTTCTTGCTCAGAATTGTGTTCAATGCCCCCTAGCATATTTTGATAGGACAATCCTCGCATGACAAAACTCTGATCACAAGGTTTGGCCTAGTCAATGCATCACAACACCATTTTGCTTTAGAACTCTTTGGAATATGGAATGCTCCAAATGCTGCAGTTGCCTTCTGCTCTGTGTGGGCACTTGTGTGATTTGTGTGTAGGTGCTGGTGTACATGTACGGGTTCTCTGCAGCCTGAATCTGATCTGTGTGCTCTTTTTTCAAGAAAGCTGCTCCTTCATCTCTTTTTCCTAATGTTTGAGCTTCAGATTTCAAAGTCCTTCAGCTGAAGCACTGGAGCAGCACCAAAGCAGTACTTCTAGCCTTTACCTTTTATCTTACATTTTGAGTTAATTAGGCAGTGTGTCTACCTGGATTTCTCTCAGGACTTTGGACGCCTGTCATGCTGCCTACTAGGTCACCGACTGCTGTGACACACATATTTTGAAAAGGATCTTGTAGATAGATTGAGTTTCTGTCTCATGCTTTGTTAAGTCATTTTCTCAGGCTTGACTGTATCTAATAGAGGATAGGGGCAATAGTAGAAATTGTGGAAATACCAGTGGAAGTGGTATTTAGGCCACAGGACCCAGTGACCTAGGGGCTGGGGCAATTGTGCAATGGCTATGAGAATGTAATATAGAACCTTTGAACGCTTACAAGTTGCTACACAGAACTGGACAAGTTAAACATATTGCTGTATAGAGGGCAAAATAATGTAAGTAGGTTTGGACTAAAGGATCATCTGAACATGTCTTTGTGTGTCATTTGAACAGAGACTCAAACGTAACTTTGTTCTTGTTTTGGACTCTACAAGCAGTTAGGTTATTGTTGACGGAATTTATTTGTTTAGTGCTCGAGCAGCTTGTGGGAATATTAGCGCGCGAGCCGCATGGGAAGGCATTCTGAGCACGAACAGCACACAGTTCTGTGCTCTGTGACTTTAATGCAGGCCAGAGCGATGTGGTGGGCGGGGGGTGGGGGGGTGGGAATCCTGGTGTGATCTGGGGACGCTTCCATTTTTAGACGTGAGGCCTGCCCTCTGGGAGATGGCATGGCGTGGCGTGACTCGCGTCCCGGGCAGAATGGCTGGGGGGCATTAACTGGGGGGGGTGACTAGCAATATCCTCGCTAACCCTGTCCTGGGATGCCTTTGCCCTGGGTAGCGGGGAGGGTGGGTGTGGTCAAGATCCAGCAGGGAAAGAAAAACAGTGCACCAAAAAATAAAAGGAAAGAGAGAGAGAAAGAGAGAGAGAGAGAAAGGGAAGTCTGAGCAGGAGACTCGGGGGCAGCGCGGGCGATGATGAAAGTGATAAACAAAGTTGAATCAGTCACATGCAAATGGCCCCCGTTTCCCTGAACCGTTGCCGCAGTGGGGGCTCGCCTGCAGCCCTCATTGCGGTCACATGGCTGCCCTCGTTTCTTTTCCCTTGGTTTGGCTCTGGCCCTGCGCCACCCCCCCTCGCGCGCTCCTGCTATTGTCAGGTCATCCGCTTGTTTGTTCAGATGGTGCAGGGCAGGATATGAGCGGCCTGTCTGAGCGTTAACCCTTTGCTGGGACCTGCTGCTACACCACTGGACATTTTTTAGCATTTTGGGGCGTAAATACAGATTAGGCCCAGTTACTTTACTTTCTTTTTTTTTTGCCAAACTGCAGCCTATCCTAAAATCCCATGTTGCAGTTCTGCAGTTCGGTCCACTGTAAAGTTCACTCTTGCACTTGGAACAGAGCTGCGGCTTAATGAGCTGGGAATCTGTAACGATCAGGATGGACCAGAAATGCATCCGAGGATGTAACACGGAGTGTGGATCCCATTAGCGTACACCCATGGAGCCATAACACATGACGGGGGGGATTCCTAAGCAGCTGGAAAGGGCTCAGTTGTGTCCATATGAGCAATGGCATGCTTACTGCTGTGTTCGTTTAGGGTTGATGACAAGGTTTCTGGGAGTGAGGTGAAATGGGACAGTTCACAAGAGACACACATGTAGCTCTGTGACGCGTGGTGAACGTCAAGGCTTTGGGGTTTATTTTAGGACTTCAAAACCCCTGAAATGCTCCTAGGATCATCTTCTGCGGCATTTGTGGGAGCTTTGTACACCTGCCTTCAAGCCATCGCAGTCCACTATGACGCTGGTTCTGGGGGGGTGTGTCCTTTTTATTTTAACCTCAGCTCCCTCCTTCCAGCCTAATCCTCTTAACCTGGAATCTCACTGCTGTCCTCTTACCACCCGCGCATGCATATCTTCTTGTGAGTCACATAATTAATGTGGACAAAGTAGGCCTCCGACACTGCAATGCTACAAGAAAATCTCGAGTCCAGAGTAGCCAATCCTGATCCTGGAGTGCCAGTAAGCAGCTTTTCCATCCTACCTTGTCTTTGATGAACCAAACCTGATCTCAGGAAGATAGTAACTCATCAGGTAGGGTGGAAAACCAGATACTGGCACTCCAGGATCAGGGTTACCTACCCCTGCTATAGTCACAGTCACACAGCTGTTCTTTACAGGCCTCCATTTATAAGCAGAGGTGGGTAATCCAGGTCAAAAGAGTAGAAATCTAGACCAGAATTTTGTTTCAACCAACTAGCTGCGTACTCTGTGACTGAGACTCTTAATACTCAACAGGTTGGTTGAAACTCTTTGGATCTGGATTACCCACCTCTGTTTGTAAGACATTACTGTGCAAAAGTCTTAGGCAGTCAAAGGAAATGTTAAAGGCTATTCTCTGGCCAGGAAGTGTATTTGTGCTCAGAATAAAAAACACAATTTAACATAGAAAGTATGCAGATCAACAGCAACACAAGAAAAACTAACAAGAATTTCTTCTGTTCTCCCAAAGGTTACTGACGTCTTGTCGGATGGTCAGAAGGTGTCCAAAAGGTATAGATTTGCCATACCAGGCTGAGTAGTGGTTGCGTCATAAAGTACACTGATGTATTGGATGGCTGCTGCAAATACTGGGGTGACCTTAGGAGAGGTTCTGAAATGGTTAAGCTGAAATATGTCTTTGACAGACATAACATCATAATCTGACACCATCATCACCAGATCATTTAGACATTTTCTTTTACCGCCTATGACACGGTATTGTACATATTTACAGGTAGTAAATTGCAGTGACTTCCTCGGCTGTTACTGAATTTACATCAGAGTCATCCGTGGTGATGAATATGGAAATATCAGAACACTTCTTCTCAGTAGAGATCTTTCTCTCGGGGACCTTCGTAAGTGCTTTCTTTCCATGAGGAGACCTTGCATTCAATCATGTCCCCGTGTTCCTGAAAACATGGCATTGGAATAAGGAAGATGCAAGGAAGCAGAATGCCTTACACAGGCTCGCGTCAGTATTGCCAAGCAATGGCGACGTTATAATTACCATCCGTGGTTCACGGGCCCTCCCCGCACCGTTGGAGAAGCCAGAAAAATGGAAAAACAGAAAATGAGATGTTGGGAATGAATACACTTGTTTTTACACTTGTTTACAGAGATCTGTTTTTCCAGTGTGGGCTCCTTCCTAGGAGCCAGCATTGACCTAGCGTGGCTGCCTGAAAGATTTATATTTTCAGTTTATATGGATAAGCGTTTCTCTAAAACTGAAGCTGCTTTAAATACATGGTTGGACACGGTTCCCGAATACAAACCAACAGGACCTTGTCATCACGATTATTTGCCAAAGTGATTAAATCTGTAATACTCTTCCCCCCAGCTACATGAAAGTCACCTGACTTGAAGGAATGGACTCATTCTCCCCAGGGCTTTATTCCCCTGACTCGTGTAGATCTCTGTGACCCCAAGAGTCAGCTGGAGTCTCTGGACTCTGCTCGTAGGATGTGACGTGTGGGTCGGACAGCAAACAGCTGGGCCCAAAGTGCTTTCTCGAGATATCCGGGTTAGTGGCTGGCTGTCTGAGAGAAGAACATCCCGTTTTGAGATGCTGGCTTTTTTTATCCCCAGAACTAGGAATAGCATTTAATTTATTTATTTTCTTACCAGGTGCTTTGATCTGAAGAAACTTGCATAGCATGCAGTTTTATACTTAAAAAAATCCATTCATACAGCAGGATATTTACCAGAGAAATGTTATAGAAAGTCTCCACAGAAAGTTCTTAGGCCCGATTCCTAAATCTTTGGCTTCACCTTGGAGTCGGCCTCCTGGGTTTGTACTGCTGGACACTTGATAGCTGTGTTATCAGTGGGAAGAACTGAAGCAGCTATACATCTCACACAGCTCATGGAGTTACTTTACTGGGCCGAATTCCAGGAGAGTCATTCCTGGTTAGGATTCGTAGAGGAACATGCATGTTAAATCATTTACTGTCAGAATAAAATGTGCTAGTACTGGAATCTGGTCACTTGTAATTTTGAATTACTGGTCTGAGTTTAGATTCCATTAGCATGCAACAGGCTCACTGACTTCCACATGACTGTTAAGACTATATTAGCTAAAGAGGAATTTCTAAGCGAAAGGGCTAAAACCTCTAAACTGGATAAAACTGGATAGTGCTCAGTTGTTCTTTCAGAACGTGCAGTTTGCCGCCGTTTCTCCTGACCTCCTGCGAGTCCTTCAGCTCTGGATTGCACAAAACCCCCCTCCCCTAACCCATCGCCTGGGAAACGAAATCATGTCCCCCTTGGCCCATAAATCACACTCAGTAGATAAGTCATTAAGGACGTTTTATAACCGAATTAAATAAACAGGATGAGCTCGGGGAGTAAACAGACGGCTGGGTGGGAGGGAGGACTGGACCAATCCCAAGGCAGAACCACAGGGCCTGTGAGGTCTCGGCGTGTAAACACGTCCTAGTGGGGCTAGCTGAGGATAAGCAGTGTATCACATTTTGGACAGCTTCTGGCCTCCATCCTAGCTCCCAGTGGGCGTGTTTGTATTGGGACAGTCTGAAGATCCATGCTCAGTAGACGCACGACCTGTATTTACCTGTCCTGTGCATCCTGGAATGGTGTCTGCCGACTGTGTTTTCATGGAATTTCTCACATTTATAAATGTGTTCTAGTCCAAATGGAATTTCAATGTTTAGCTCGTACAGGGAGGCTCTGAGGCTGATCTCACAGGCCAAAGCAGGCACTGTGGGGTTCTTGAGGGTTTAACAACACTGGAGTCCTGTCTCTGTTGCCGTGCCAAAACACCCCCAACCCCCCTAAAAGGGGCAGCCAGCGGGAGGGTGGGGGGGAGACACCGATGGCAGGCGGAGTGAAAAAGGACAGCGGTGATGATAGCAGAAGCCGGAGAACGTCCCGAGCCAGGCGCCCCGTGTCGTCCGTCACCGCGGCTGGCCCGGCCTGGTGAGGGAGGGTTGCCATGGCAACATCCGGGCCGGAGCCAAGGAGTGGGAAAACAATCATTAGGTGAGCTGGCCTGTGAGAGGCCTCAGGATAGCGACTTTGCCAGAACACTGTGTTCCTTCTTCTAATGACACAGGGTGAGCTCGAGGTCGGCCGTTCTGCACAAGGCCGCCGCCGGCACACGTGCCAATCCCACCGTCAGACAAAGGGGCCTTTAATTCTGTGTGATGGCGCTGTCGAGCGACTGAAAGGGGCACGGGGGTGGGAAAATGAAACGGGTCGTGTAATTGACAGCACCAATACTGCCATCTACCTCCCTCTTGAACTGTGCTCATGTTCCTGTCGATCAAAGAAGTCTACCTTATGGGAATATACTGAGATAAATATATATATATGTATATCTATCTATATATATATATATATATATATATATATATATGCACACACTTACACGCCAGGGGTCAGCATTATTTCCAGTACACTTCAGAGTAAGGAGAAGTGTAGTAAACGAGACTATGGCTGACGGCTGACTTTCAGCTCTCGGCTGACCCCCGTGTGTCCCGTGAAGAGCAGTGCTGTAGTCCCCAAGCCAGACAGATGTGTTGAATCATTTACTTGTGGGCTTCTTTGTCTTTCTTACCCGGTGTAGAGTAATTCTTCCTTCCATCCAACCATCCAACCACCCACCAACCCAAGCAGGGCCCTCGCTGCCATCCAACCTCCACTGCAGGCTTGTGGTCCCAGCGGGGGCCGTGTAAGTGGATGGGGGCGGTGCACTTCTGTAGGACAGATCGGTTTCCCTGATATGTGATCTTTCTGTGCCGCTGAGACAGCCGCTGCTGCTGAATGAAAGGCCCCGGCCGGAGGCCCTCACAAGGCCCGGGTGTTGGGTGTCCTCCCCGGGCACAGCCGGCCCGGCTTCCCCCGCGTCGCATCCCTCCACCTCCTGGCCCACTGCAGCCGTATCGCCCATTACGGAGCCTCGCTGTCCTGTGTCCTTGCTTCTTTGTTCTGGGACATCTGAAGAGAGTATCGGGGCATGATTACACAGCGTAAATTTTATTTGGCCTAGCTGACCCTTTTTAGCCAGCAGGTTCTTCTGTGAGTTAACATTTTTACATTCCCAGCTCACTGTGGCCGGTGTCTGGTGACCTTTTTTTGTGTTCACTAGGTCGCGGGGTGGTTTCTGCACCTTTAGCCCCCTGAAATGGTCAAACTCAAACCTGATTGGTTCGTGGCGACTGCAGGGGCATAGGAACCCCAGGGGCCTGGGGAAGGGGAGAATTGTGGGGCGTGTACCCCCCAATATTTCATTCATCTTGTCCAAAAAGGCGACGTGTGCATTTAAAGAATTAAGTTGTCTCCTCACAGTATCAAATGCTTTCTTACACCCTTGGCCCAGTGAGCGGTATAACTGGTTATTAAAGGTAACAAGAAGATGCTTCCTTTGTGTGTATGTTTTGTGAATTGTGACTTGGCACTGCTGTATTGTCCCCCCACCCTGCCTTTGCCACCACCCTGCTTTTTGTGGCCATCTGTTTGTTGCACAAGTGAGGGTGGTACACCCTGCCAATTTGGGGGGGGGGGGTCACATAAGATAGCCTAAGGTGTAATTCCGACATGCTGCATGACTTCATGGCTGTTATGAGGACACCGCTCCCAGTCACGAACCTGGCAGTCTGAACCTGCTCCGATTAGCGCGGGATTGCCAATTAGCCAGATTATAGAGATGGGCAGGGATTAGGGTGGGTTACTGAAACAGACGCTGACTTATAGCACAGCCGAGAGACCTGGTCACGGCAAGCTAATAAATAACACTGATAACAGTGAAATAACAGTGTTGCCTATTGGAAGTGAACTGTCAAAGAAAACCCAAACATCCCCCTCTACATGATGCGTTAAGATAGCTTCCCCCACCAGTCATGGCGGGATCATCGGTTAAATGGTGTTAGCTCACGATTGCGCTGAGTCAGGGTCACTGTGAGACTGCTGGCAGGCGGACGGCCACCGCTTGAATCCAGCTAGGCCCACTTCCCATATTAATCACTTCCTCGACTGTACATTGTTAAGAAAGTTTACCCAAGGCCGCCCCTTTCGTGTTCCATTCCCCGCAGAGGCTTCCGTTGCCCCGGCGATCTCCATTGTCCGCTCAGAACGTGTTACGCGGTATTGAAACAAAATTCCAGTTTAAGGCCCTGGCAGCTCTGCTATTGCCAAGGGAGCCGCAGGATATCAACTAAACTGAAATTCTTTCTGTTCCCCTTGGTGACGTAAGGCTACAGTAAGCTTCCTGTTCCCTGTAAGGCTCGAGTCACGACAACCCTTAACTCTTGGTGGAGTCTTGCATGCGATCAGAAAACATGGGGGAGTTGTCCTTTCCGAATTTAGATGTGATCGTTCTTTGAAATGTTAGACTGTGAGTTGGGTAGTGTTTTCTTTGTTGCTGTAATTTAAAATAGCATTTTTAAACAAGGCATTTTGTTTAATGAGAGCATATCTGCATAACTTCCCTCCTTTCAGCTCAGGACTTTCTGTTGGACTGCAGACCCAGGCCATTGAATTCTCGGGTCATCAGCGGCCGTCATGCTGGGAAATGACGGACGGGGTCACCATGGGTCAGCTTTTGTCAGCAGGCTTTGCTGTGTGGACACAGCTTCTGCCGAGCACTGTGGGTACATGCTAATGGAGACGTTGCTCTGCAACGTTCCTGACGTCAGGCCTTAAGAGCATTTCCGATGGCCCTCTTCCACCGCTGAGCATGCAGATTTGCATGCAGATCTTAAGTATTACATTAGTTTTAACCCACAAATGTATGTTGCAGACAGACACACTTGCTTCAAAAATAATCCTGCTGTATATATAACCATCACCCTAAACCCATTGTGTATAATACAGAATGACCTCAGGATTATACTGAGCGTGTGTATGTAGTTATGTACGTGTATATCTATATTTCTTGAACATTATGAAATCATGTTTTGGAGGCATGTTTTGGAGGTGTTCTAATAATTTAATATATATTTATTTAATATATATATTTACATTGTATTTATGTTGGAAAAAATCATGCTTGTTATTAATATATGTTTCCTGCTCTATTTTATGTGGCATTTCATGCCGTCAAAGCACACTGGTACGGAGAAAAGACAGGTAAATCTGGACATTAAAGAATGTGTTTAGATCTTTGCAGAAGCTTTAGAAGAGCTGCAATCATAATGTCGGTAAAATCAAGCATCCACATGCTGACACCGCAGCCGTCTTCACATTGTGCCGATTGCAGAGTCTCCACAATTAATTCAGAACATCGCCCCGGTGGAACATCTAGTACAAACGTACACGGGATGAGTCACCGATTCCCTCTTGTCCTGTTAGCCATCTATTAGTTAATCGGTACCCAGAACAAGGACACTTGCGTGTACATACAGAGTTCCTGATCAACGAATGTGTCAGACCTTCCAGACACCTTATATTGGTTCGTTGCCATGGCAACCACATTGATCCTCTGAGCGGGGTATAAAAAAGCAGGTCTTTGGGATGACTGACCCTCATATACCCTACTCAAGCAAGCGTGGCTTCCCCGCTGCCGCCCTGGCGAAGGGCATAGAGCCTCGACGTGGCGTTGCTGAGTGGCGCCCAGAGGTCAAAGGTCACACTTTCATGCTGCGAATCCATCAGACTTGCAGCAAGGTGGCTCAGACGATGGGGAAGGTGTTGCTGCAGGAACTGATGGAAGAGGTTTAAGCAACAGAAGAAAGGAAGCTATAATTGGTGCCATTAAATCTCTCATTAGCCGTGACACCGCAGGGCTCAGACATAAAGAGATAAAATCCCACCTTATCGGAATTCTGAAATGGCTCCCGGTTTCATCAGCAGCCCACTGCTGATGAGTTACCGCCAGATATAAATATAGATATTTATTCTGTTAATAATAACATTGCCAGGCTGGGCGCTTAAACTGATCTCTCCGCTTGTGCCACTTTGTGGCTTTTTACTTGGGACGGTGCAGTAGCGACGGCTTCATTTTTTTCCTACAGTGTGGCGTGTGGGAAAATCCGGCTCTCCATTTGTCACTGGCTAATTTGGGGGGGCATCAGATGGACGGGAGACTGAGGAAAGGGCTTCACTTGATGCGTCCTCTTTAATTAGCAATGTGGACGTGAAAAACGGTGTCCGACCTTAAAATCAGCCGCCACGTTTCATGTATAAGTGGGTCGTGTCATTTCTGTGGGCGCTTATCTGAGAACAGCAGCCTTTCATTGGGCCTCCATTTAATCGGGCCCGTCAGGACGGCCGGCCGCTCCTCGCCTTTGTGCTCTCGTGATTGATACCCGTGGGACATGTCCCCCCGTTTCGGCCGGGCGTAACTCAATTCGTCTGAAGACAACAAAGGAGGAGCCGGATGGAGAGTACAATGGAGGGCATCCCCACTGAGGGGAAGAGGGCAGCGTGCGCCGTTCCGTTTTTGGACTTCAAAGCAGAAGGAGGACGATCGCATCCCGCACTTGATGATTTGTAAAGAGAAGAAAAAAAAAAAACAGCTGAAAAAAACTTTGTAGATCATATTAGATTGAGCGGTAATTAGATTTGCCTGACGTTTTTCCAGAATGTTTTTTGTACGGGGAATAATAGGACGAGCCCATGAGGGACTCAGTTCATAACCACATGTGTCTCAATCGGGATGTAAACACAGAATGGTGTCAAGTGCACGCTCACATTCTCGTGTCTTAATCGCCACGGAAACCAGCCGTGCTGAGAGTCATGCGATGGACGAGAAATGACTCAAGTGCTCCACCCCCCCACCCCCTGCCGCCTACACCCATCACAGTGGTGCGAAGATGCA
>JAODKL010000062.1:5470863-5500543 GCA_026780765.1 Petrocephalus schoutedeni
AGTACCCGGAGGAAACCCCACAACGGCACGGGGAGAACATGCAAACTCCACACACATGGAACTGGGCAGGATTCGAAGGTGTGAGGCGACAGTGCTAACCACCGCACCACCATGCCGCCCCGTTACATCAACATGTTATGGTTAATGTAGATGCTAATTATCAAGCCCGCATGATTAAACATATATAAATTTTTACCGATGCATAAGGGTTGCAGTAAAGAGTGAGCCAGAAGTACCTGGAGTTTTTGCTTTGGCTTGTGTTAACGGGTTAACCTGCGGTTTAGACCGGCTGCACTCGGTTTCGTTCCTGCCCATACCAAGAGACTAAGATTGCACTGACAGTGATTTCCTGGTGACACGTCCCGTGTGTCCATTGCCAGGGAACAGCGCGACCATCTCTACCATCCGCTCTTCGTGCCTGGTGGGCTGCGCCATCATGCAGGACCACTCGGACTCGCTGGTGCAGGCCGCCGCCATCTCCTGCCTGCAGCAGCTGCACATGTTCGCCCCTCGCCACGTCAACCTGTCCAGCCTGGTGCCCTGCCTCTGCGTAAGTTTGAGCCCGACCTAACCTCACATCTCTGCTCCTCCTGACCCCTCCTTGCTGTCTCTCCTGCCTGTGTCCCGACCTTGTCCCACTAAAGTATTACATGGTGACTTCCAGCAGCTTTGTGTGTGCCTTGCTTACTATTTCTTTCTCTCTCTCTTTCTTCCTCCTTTCTTTCTTTTTCTGATCACTTCCTATGACTTTGATATGGACTAGTATTTATTGCTTTATGTCTAAGTTTACGTCTGTTGATACTGCTGGAACTTGTCAGTTTCCCTTGGGATGAATAAAGTATCTCTTATCTATCTAATCTATACATACCCCAACCCGTTTGTGCCATCCCTATCTGGTTCCACCCAAATAAGCATAACCACACCCTTTCTACTTGCCACACCTCCATTGTTTTGGCTCCTCCTCTTCTGAGTGCATGTGGCCTTGTGACTGGAGCTTGTACTGAGATGTGTATTGAATGTTCCGTTTGCCTCCCTTCCCTCCAGGTGCACCTGTGCAGCTCCCACTTGCTGTTGCGGCGTGCGGCGGTGGCGTGCCTCCGGCAACTCGCACAGCGGGAGGCTGCCGAAGTTTGCGAGTACGCCACCAGCCTAGCCAGGAAGGCGGGCGACGCCAAGGACAGCACCACCATAAGTACGTCACCATCCTACATTGAAAAGCGGCCATTCAAGGGTGTGGTTCCTCCTTCCACATTTCACCGAATCGGGGGGGGGGGTAGTTATGGGTAGTTACCGCCATTAGAGGTTGAATGGAATCGTCACGGAGTTTATGGACACCCTGGCTTCATGTCTCGCTCTCCCTCAGACCTGAACATCACAGAGACTGGCCTGGAGGGAGTTCTGTTCGGCATGTTGGACCGGGAGACGGACAGGAAGCTCTGCTCCGACATCCACGACACGCTGGGCCACATGCTGTCGTCGTTGGCCGTGGAGAAACTCTCCCACTGGCTCAAGCTGTGCAAGGATGTTCTTGCTGCCACTACAGGTCGCTGGCTGGCTGTTATGGGGCTCCAGTACATCTCCGGTTGTGATTTAACAGATGAAGGCAATCATTAGCAAATGAAGGAGAGAGCAAAGATTGAGTCGCTCCAACTTAGACTCTTTATGTGGTGCATTGCAAAGACAGATAGGCCTGCTCCTTGTCCTGGTGTCTAATATTATTCTAATACGCTTTTCTTTTTTTATATTTATTATCATAGCAGAGGTGGGCGGGGCTGTGGCACCAGAGTTGGGCAAGGAAGAGGAAGACTCAGAGAAGAAGGATGAGATGGATGATGACACCATGTTCACCACCCTGGGTGAGGACGACAAGAGCAAGCCCTCCGTCGCCCCCCGGTGGGTGACTAGGGTGTTTGCGGCCGACTGCCTGTGCCGCATCATCCTGCTCTGTGAGAACGTAGACAAGGCACACTTCGACCTCGCCACCGCCCGCTCCGCCAAGGCCAAGAACCCCAAAGGTACCTGTCCGGTGTCTGCTCCGGTCCATGGGGTCATCTCCGCGGTCTGTCCGGGTCTGTCGTGTGGTTCTGTGTGGGTGAGGCCCAGCTCAGGTTCTGTTATGGTCTCTCACCTTTGTTTGGGGTTTGCATGGGTCTTGCTGTGTTAAACCTGCAGGGTCTGTCTTGAGGTTGAAGCGTCCCAAAATTCACAGTGTCGCTTTAAAATGACTCATAAATCACAGAAAAGACCTTTCATTCCTCTCCCTCTAGGGACAGAGATCCTCATTATTATCCCAGTATGCGCAGGCTGGCTCTGAGTCATTAGGCACAGACAGTGGGGGGGTCCCTTCCAGCCGCAAACCCACAGGAATACCCACTAGCATGAATGAGCAGGACAGTGGCTTAGTTTCGTATTCATCTGCAGAGATCAGAAGGCTGAGGCTCTCCAAGCTGAGGCAGCCAGTCAGGTGGGGAGGGGAAGCTGGGTTACTTAGTGGCAGAAATTAAGCCACTGATGGTGTATGTGTTTTAATTGAGTTGGCTATGGCTAATGCACTTATTTTCTTAGTTTAAAGTAAATCACTTCTTGTGTGGCGCTGTCCACCCGCTCCAGGAGACCTGCTGGTCCTGCATCTATCGGACCTGATCCGCATGGCCTTCATGGCCGCCACCGACCACAGCCACCAGCTGCGCATGGCCGGCCTGCAGGCGCTGGAGGACATCATCAAGAAGTTTGCCAGCGTGCCCGAGCCAGAGTTCCCCGGCCACGTCATCCTAGAACAGTACCAGGCCAATGTGAGTCTGTCTGACCCCTCGCCACCTCTGATTGGTTGAGGCTGATTGGTTGAAGCAATGTGTTCTTCTGTGAGAATTGGGCAGGGTAATTAGTCACTTGGTAATTAGTCAGTAATTGTCAGTAAATTGTAATTGTTAATATTATTATGCAAATGTGTCAGTGAGCAGCGAGTACATTGGGTAGCACAGAATATAAGAGCTACTCCTGGGATTATGGGATGGTGCAGACTGCCGTCAAGAGACACTGTGATCAATGTTCTTACATTGCTTATCTGGTACCTACCTATGGTGATGTCACTCACGGTGCCATCTGCCCCCCCCTGCAGGTAGGGGCAGCCCTGCGTCCCGCCTTCTCACCCGATACCCCTTCTGACATCACAGCCAAGGCCTGCCAGGTAACTAGGCCTAAGTTTGTCCAGGTGTATTGGGTGGCTCCGCGGCCGTCGCTAAGGAGAGTGATATCCCGCGGTGTTGCTAGGTGTGCAGCACCTGGATCGGCAGCGGCGTGGTCAGCGACCTCAACGACCTGCGGCGTGTGCACAACCTCCTGGTGTCGTCCCTGGACAAGGTGCAGGCTGGGAAGAGCTCGTCCACCCAACTGTACAGCGAGAGCGCCACCACCATGGAGAAGCTGGCCGTGCTTAAGGCCTGGGCCGAGGTCTGCTCCGCTGCCTGACTTCCTGTCATTCGATCACCCCACCAACCCCCCCCCCCCCTGTTCAGCTGTACGCTCGTCACTGATGCCCGCTTTCTCACCCGGCGCTCACAGGTCTATGTGGTCGCCATGGAGATCAAGAAGAAAGCCGAGAACCAGCCGGTGGAGCCGGCGCGAGCCGGTGGGGACGAGGAGGAGGAGGAGGACCTGGCGGGGGCGTCAGACGTGCTGCCGCCGGACAGCCTGATCATGCTGGTGCAGCCGGAGCTGCCCGCGCTCAGCCGCTTGTGGCTGGCGGCACTGCGCGACTACGCCCTGCTCACGCTGCCTGCCGAGTTCGCCAGCCAGCTGCCCCCCGACGGTACGCATCCTGTCATCCTGACCGAGGCAGGTCCCGAGTCGGTACTGCCCCCTCACCCCATCCCCCCTCCATGTCTCTCCACCCCTACCCCCGCAGGAGGGGCCTTCTACACCCCCGAGACGATCGACTCTGCCCGGCTCCACTACCGCAGCTCCTGGGCACCCATTCTGCACGCTGCGGCACTTTGGCTCAGCCACACGGGCTTCGGGGCCGGAGACGTGGCAGACGATCCCCCCCGAGGCCCTGGTGCCACCCCTAAGGACCCGGACGAGCTGGCGAGGGACAGGATGCACCTGCTACTAGGTACAGCACCACCTCCTACCCTATTCCTGGTGGGATTCCAACGCCCAGCTCTAGAGGTGTGAGGGAACAGTGCTGGGTGTGTTTGTCTGGGGAGTCATTTCATCTCGCACAGGGATGGTTTGGCAGTATGAAAAACCCAGAGAGGGACTGAGTCCAGCATAATGTCCCTCCGCAGGCGTCAGCATCGAGTTTCTCTGCTTCCCCCGGCCGGAGGAGCCCCTGGAGCACGTCATGTCATGCCTGCAGGCACTCTGCACACTGCTGGACTCGCCCTGCGCGCGCATGCACATCGGCCAGGACCAGGTACAGGTGCCTGGATCACGGCCCAATCACACTGGAATCCCTCTGGCTCTGGGATGTGCCAGGAGGCGTGGGGGGGGGGGGGGGGGGAGGGACCCCGGAACCGTGGGGCCCATCTGCCTATCTCGTGCCCCGCGGTTTTCTGTTCCACCTTTGTTGAAGTCACTTGTAAACATCAGCTATGTCATAGATAAATTAATCGCTAGTCACGACTGCTGAGCTGAAACAAATGGATGTTTGTAAGATAGACAGGTGATTGGGCGCAGTGTGAGTAGGTGGGGCCATGTTTGTGGATTGCCCCGCCCACTCCCTTTTCCTCTTGTTACAGCTTCTGGCAGTGGAGCTTCTGAATGTGCTGCACCGGTTGCTGCTGACCCGCGACCCGCCCGCGCTGCAGCTGCAGGTGGCCGCCGTGGTGCAGGACACTGTCCGTGCTGCCCAGGACCACCTACAGAGGGCGCTCAAAGGTGAGTGTCGGCACAGGGTGCGAGCTGTCCTCATCAGCATAGATCAGACTCAGTGGAAGATTTCATTAGTTTAAATATTCAGTATAAATCTGTATAAAATGTTCAATATAAACCCCCCCGCCCAACACTCTCATCATTCCCTGCCAGGTAAAGAGGAATCTGATGAGAAGGACCAGCCCTCTGCCCTGGGGGAGGGGGGAGACACAGGGGAACTCGTTCCCGGGAAGTCCCTGGTGTTCGCAGCCATGGAGCTCCTGGTGTTCATCCTGGTGCGGCATCTGCCACAGCTCAATGCCCGTGTGGCCGACTCGCCCAGCCACCCGGCACACAGGACCCAGCGGCTGCCCGACGAGAGTGCCCGCCTCGTGGCTGCCACTGTCGCTATCCTGGCTGAGCTGCCCTCCCTCTGCTCCCCAGCAGGTGGGGCTGATGTGCAACACACCCACACACACACACACACATTTGTACTCCTATCTTATTGAGGACTGTCCATTCATTTCTATGGGAAAAACCCTAATCCCAGCCACGACACCCTTAACCGCTACCCAGCCTTAAACTTAACCACAAGTAACCGAATGAAGTACAAGACTTTTGGTATATTTAGTTTTTTGATTGCATTCAGAGATATTTATGAAATTGAGGATATCCTTGTGGAGAAAAAATGTTCCCACAAGGTAAACAGTCGCAGGTTTTTATCACATTGTGGGGAAATCTGCACCCCACAGTGTAATAATTACTAAAACACACATTCTCATGCACAAATTTGTTTTTCTTGTAGGGACATCACACTGACTCTGACTCTCACATTTTAAAGAGCTGATTTGTTCTAGAAGAATTTTCCACAAAAAACCCAAACTGGACTGAAAACACCCACAAACACGCAGTAGAAAATGTGATCAGACTGCTGTCTTTGCCTCATCAGGGAGCATGACCATCCTACCCACAATCCTCTTCTTGATCACTGGGGTCTTGAGGGAGACTGCAGAAAAGGTGGTGGACAACACAATGCCGCTTCCTGCGTCGGCCGCCCTGCAGGGCATCAAGACCATCATCACGTCTCCGCTGGCGCGGGTAGAGAAGATCCACAAGCAGTGGACCAGCCTGGTGCGCAGTAGCCTGGCGTCTGTGCTGGAGTACTCACAGCCAGGTACTGACGCACACACACTGCACTGGATCCAGGGGCGCACACACTGCACAGGAACCACGCAGATACACACTGCACAGGAACTAGGTGCACACACACTGCACAGAAACCAGGGATCTCCATATCTGAAACATGTCCTGATAAATTCCCTTAGTGATGACCTATTAAAAAGATCTTTTTTTGACATTCGCATGGTAATGACATCATCTCGGATTTCCTCTCAGACGAGTCCAGACCCAACATGGACGAGGTCAGCATGTTGACAGCCGTCACGCTCTTCCTGCTCTCCGCTGGCACGGAGGTGATGGGGGTCACATCCTTGCAAAAGAGCTGTATGGACCGCTTCCGGAACGCCCTCAACTCCAGCGACCCCTGGGTAATGGACTGCAGCACTGCTAAACTGTATTCCTTGCAGTGGCGATTGCTCTAAGACTACAAGGGAAGCGCCGCTTCCTCAAATATGTCAGAAAATAAATGTTCAGATGTGCACATTGAATTGATATTGCTTTTAGTAAAAGTGTGCTAAAACGCATTCAACTTAATGACAAGCTCGTTCAGAATCAACTATTAATCGTAGATTGTCTGACGCGATTTTCTTCTCATACATTTCTGTGGCAGCACAGTGCATTAAACCCTTCAATGGACTTCTATGGCACGGCACAGAATAGCTTTTTTCACTGCAGAGAAGCTAGACACTTATTGGATAAATGCAGCAAAACCGTCACTTCCAGGGAAGCTCAGCGTCTCTGGGAGTGAATGGAGCAGTGGGCGGGCCAGGATGCTGGGCTGATGCGTGATGATTGGAGGAACTGTCTAAAGGGTGGAGCCCGTTTTTGATAGACAGCAATTTTAAATATACACCAGAATTGGAGCGATTTTCGAGCTCAGTCCCATGCGGATTTGCAAGTGAAGTCGTGAGACAGTCTGCTGCACATAGTGTGTTACTTGCTGGTAATATATATATATATATCTCATTCTTTAAATTTAAAAAAACAGCATTCTCGAGTTTGCTCCTTGTTTCAGCTTTGTAAAGTTCATTTGTTTGTTCATTCATATAATGTAATATTCATATAATTTCATGATGTAGGCCTAAAATGTGCTTCCCCTGTTTGAAATATTAGCAGCCTCCACTGATTCCTTGATACCCTTGTCTTGCACCAATTTCTTCCCGCACCACCCCCCCCCCCCCCCCCCATGTGGGAAAGGACCAAAAGTCTTCATAGCTTGTTCCTCAGCCCAGCCAATGACGTATTTTGATTGTGAGAGTGTGCGATATTTATATGAATGTAGGGACAGAAAGGAATCTTATTTGCCTGATTTATTGTTATTGCAGTTTTAAATTTTGTCGTAATTGTGGTAGATCGCCCTCAGGGATGCTTTCCTGTGAGTATTTCCTAGCTGTATATTATGAAATGCTTGTTTTTATTATTTTAAACAATCTCTTGCCAGGGTTGTCTCTTGGGTGTGAAAAGGTCTTTGGCTTCTTTGCCTGGCATATTCTTAGTGTGTGAGCGAGACGGCAATCCAAAGAGGACATTTCTGTTGAGACAATTATCGAAAATTATCAAAATTGATAAGTGTATTTCATGTGAGGGGCAGATCTCCAGTTTGGTGTATGTGGGAAATCGATCCAGCAGCCTCATGGAGCACACTGCACGGTTACCGTGATGTCATCAGTTTCTGGTTCCTAAAAGACGGAGAGACCTCTTCAACTCCATCCATAGCTCACAGGTTACAAAGCCACTGGAATGCGAGCATTCAGACAGATCGAGGAAGGGCCATTCTTCTTGGAGAACATGCATTGGCGCTTGAGTGGGAATAAAAATGCATGGGATGCTGACAGCCGTCACGCTCTGAAAAGAAGTGTCCACCAACGGAAGAAGCTGAATCCAGCATCTCCTGTGTGGCTCAGCCTCTGGGTGGTCCTGGACCCAGTAGGCTCAATACTCCCTCAATGAGACACAACTGAGTCCTCAAAATGGATAGCAGTTCCCCCACACTGGCAGGCAGTAGATGATTAAGTTCACTAAGTTTAGGCTCTTTCAGGTTCCAATTACAGAAATATTTATTCTTAAAACAGACATTGCAGATAATGTGAAAATACCAGTGGATCAGGTAGGAACTTCCTAAGGTGCATTTGGTAGTGCAGAGATTTCAAATTTTCCCCATTATACACCTGGCAACCCTGCTCAGGATAAATGGTTGGAAAATGGACACATGCTTGGTTGGATGGGTAGATGTGAGATTTGTTTCAAATGTAAAGTGAGTTACAAATAAAATGTATTATTATTATGTATATCAGAGATGTCCCAAGCTGATGTCAAATATCAAAATCTGGCCAAAGCAGGCATTTATTTAATTGATCGGTATTGGAGGCCACGCCCCAGTCTGATCTGTTTAATGTCCTTCGTCTGCCCAGTTTACGTCGCTTGTGCAGATTATAAGGTTCCCTCACACACTGCAGTAAGCCTGAGGCACAGGGCTTGGACCTACAAACCACTGAGATGTCAGCCGCCCAGCAGCTACCTGCTGTGTTTGCAAAGCTGTCCTTATGAGAGGTACCAATAGAGCATCGTTCAGTATGATGAATCTAATTAAAAATGGCGAGGCTTACCCAAACAGAATGCACCAACGTCTACTGTATGTATATGTATACTGAGATATTTATTAACAGAAGAGATCGGGACTCAGCAGATATAAGTATTGAATTTATAGGCATATATTAATATATATACCTAGGTCTTCAGTGTGAGGTGTTGTCATTCTCCATGTGCTCAGTATATGTTTTGATTTTAGGAGGTTCATGGCACTTTCCGTGGTGATTTAAGGTGCCTCCTTTCCCCCTGACATCAGCAGGGATTCCGCCCATCAGCATTCTTTGCATCCCCCTTACCTCCTTACCTTCTCCCCCGACCCTCCAGGTCCAGGCCCGGTGCTACCAGCTGCTGCTCTCCGTGTTCCAGCACCCCAGCAGAGCACTGGCCACCCCCTACATCCACGCGCTGGCGCCACCCATAGTGGAGAAGCTGAAGGCGGTGGAGCGGAGCCGGCCGGCCAGTGCCCCCGAGCTGCAGGCCGTGCAGGAGGGCGTCAAGGTGCTGGAGAACCTGGTGGCTATGGGCGAAGAGCAGAACCGTAAGTTCCTGATGCCGGTGGACAACCTAAACATCCAATATGGTAGCTAAGGAAGAGAGCAGAGTGCTGACTCAGAGTCCGAGAAATGCTGTTACAGTTCTGTGTATTCTGGAGGGTGTAACTGTTTACCCATCTCCATAAGGCTTTCCCAGTCATGCTTCTTGTGTCCAGCTGACATGTTCTTATGGTACAGTTGTGCTACTTGATCTTTGCCTGAGACTTCCCAGCATGCCTTTCAACAAACCTGTCCGGACTTTCTTAAAATGGTTAGATCATTAAGTTACAATGTATATGCTTTTTGGGATTATGTTCTTTGATTGATGCATATTATTTGACCTCCATTAAAGTATTAATGTGCTGTTGTGTAACTGACACATTATGTGTTAATGCAGTCTTTGTAAAATCTGTAAGCTTCCAGGGTATTAAATAGATTGGTGATAAGGTCCTCAATAGCATCGAGCTTCGGTGTAACTCAGAATTGGCGGAGGAGCTGGCGTGCTAATGTCTGTCCTCCATAAGAGTGTATTCTGCAGATTGGGGTTACACCTCTCCAATGTATGATCACACTAGGCAGCAGCGTGAATCTCTGTATTTTTATTTATTTTTCTGCTATTGTTTGACTTTAATGCTTTACACTGAGCTAGAGTGTTCTAGGGCGCCATGATGTCTGTTTGGTGTGAATTGGACCACTAGTTTTATAGGGGTGGGGTGATTTATTTTGCACCCCCCCCACCCTTTCTTTCGATGTCTGATTCACCAGTGTATTGCTTCCTCCCCTTTGGCCGGTGCCCAAATGAAAGGTGTCCAGCTTCTGGCTCTGCTCGTGCCCACGCTGATCTCCTACCTGCTGGATGAGAATGCCTTCTCCTCGGCCACTCCCGCCTCCAAGGGCCTGCACGAGTTTGCTTTGCGGGACCTGATGCGCATCGGGCCCCTGTACCCGACCGCCTTCAAGACGGTGATCGGGGCTGCCCCAGAGCTGAAGATCCGCCTGGAGACGGCCGTGCGGGCTAATCAGGCGAGCAGCAAGGCCAAAGCGGCGGCCCGGCAGGCCCAGCCCGCGGTACAGGCGGCGCCTACCATCAAATTGAAGACCAGCTTTTTCTAGTCTCTCCCAGTCTCCACCCCCTGTTTCTGCCGTCTTTTTTTTAGAAGCACTGTATGCCATATATTTGAAATGACATCTCACATCATTTGTTTTCAGTTTGCTTATTTGCCTGTGAATCAATGTTTTTTTTTAATAGTTATTTATAGGTGCAAATGTAGTAGTAAAGGACCATGTAAATATGAGCTCCTGGGGTCTCTAGGCTGAGGTTCTTGGAGATTAGTTTGGAAGTTTACGATACTACATTTTAAGGTGTAACCTGTTTCAATTCCTGGTGTCCGAGGTGGTGAATCGGTGAAGGAGATGATCAAAGTTGACGTTGCAGAAACGGTTATTATTATTATTATTATTAACCCTGACGGTCTTTCTAATTTGTGGTTCCCCCTGTTCATTTTCACGTTCCTTTACCCTTCACGACATGCACTTTACTTCAATACGGCCTTCGAGCAAAACTGAGAAACCCCCACCCCCCCCATACAGTGTAAATGTGAACCCAGGTGTCCTGTGGCCCATTTGCTTAATATGATCAGACAGTGCTGTGTTTGCAAATGAAAGCATTATGTTCTGTTGTGTGTGTGTGTTTTTGTCTTTTTTTTTTTGTAAGTATGGATACATGTGAATAATGACACTAGGCCTGCCAATCATGAGTTGTTGTGTGCACTATCAAAAGAGGAGAATCTTGGGTAATCTGGGCCTATCTGCCGTTTCCATTCCCCCTGTCATTTTGGTGTTTCTTTTGGTTGTGTCTCCTCAAAGTCTGGACGTTGCACTTTTTTGTAAACCACATTCACTGTCTGTCAATCTCTAATAGATTTAAACCTTTTGTAGATCTGTGTAAATAAATGGACCTGATACAAGCTAAAACATCTTCACACATTTTACACACTGGGCACTGCAAGGCATGAAGACGTTTATAAACTCACGGAAACATTGGTCACCAGGAACCTGAGGTAAATTACTTACTACGGATTTAATGTACTTCAGAATAAATGGACTTGATCTTTGTTCACTTACATCAAGCCTAGAGTTCCTTAAATCCAACAAGTTATCTAGCTAACCAACAAATCTCACTTTGTGATACAGGTCCTGGGTCTCTCATCACTATCAACCAAAGCTGATTGTTCTATTTTCTGTAGTGATGTTTCTGTGCCCGTCATATTCAGTGATACTGGATTGCTTGACAACAACAAACAAAAAGTTGCATTGAGCACTTACCAATAAGCAGCAGAAGGTCCTGGGTTTGGTCTTGTTCTGAGTCGATTTGCTTCATCCACAAGTCTATACGAATTTTATCAAGAGTCTGAATAAAAGCAGCAGGTTAATGAATAAATCTGGAATTTGAGTGTGTTGTACGCAGGTGAATGTGTTCCGTGTTTCACTATGACATGAGGGTAATGAGCTAGGAATAGTGAATTCAGTCCAGCAAGGGTAAAATGCAGAGATGGCAGCTATCAAATCCATAGGTCCACATTTAGAATAAAATTAGTTTTGCTATGTCTTAAAGGAGTCTCTTTATATGTTTGTATTGTTGTCTGGAGTAAGAACCAGTATGAAAGAACGTCCAATTCACCGCAGTACAGGTTCATAACAGACCTAATAAGAAATCACAATCAGGCTTCACCCTGCTGAACATCGCCCTAAGAAAGGCCTCCCATTCCTTTATGTCCCTTCAGCTTTCCCCGCAAGTTAAAAATATGATTGTTAAATATGAACAATCTTAAATCCAATTACATTTTTATGTTCCTTCTGAATAATACTAGTGGTGAAGGAGATTTACTGCCAAAGAATCGCCTCATCTCTCATAAACAAAGCATGCAGGTATAACGGTGGAATTTTACTTGATGAGATCATCACTTTCCTGGCGGGTGGAATAGAAGGCTTAGTGGCCCTGAGATAGCAATACCAGGCAGTGGTCCTATAACCCAGAATAATTCAGCAGATATCCAACCACACAGCACACGTTTTTGTGTAATTCTTCAAAGGTATAAAGAAAATTTAAGTGAAATCTAATCTATAGGGGTTTAATTCCACGTAGAACAAGTTAACCTGTAAAAGGGAGTTTTTATAACATCTGGAAGAAATTTATGTCCTGTTGTAGGCCTGCGTGGATTTCATTTCAGCATTAATGTGCCATCATTTGTTACTTTTCAAAGCCGTCCCACTTCGACAGCAGGTGCACCTATGTCCAGGGTTCCCCATTCACACTGGAGCAGCCCCGCACCGGCCGACGGAACCGCACTTTTCCTACACCCAGAGCACCCTGGCGCTGAGCACGCTGGACTTTCAGCTCGTTCTGATGGTGATGCCAGGAAAATTTATTTCCCACAGTCAGCACTATTTAAGAGCTTCCCTTCTCTGGTCATACAAAGTGTTGTTTTTAAGCAGTCTTTTCCCAGGGGGAGAAACTGCTCTGCCACACCAAGATTACTCCTGTGCTAAGAAAGTCCACATCAGCTGGTTCACTTACAAAAACGAATAATAAAAATAGAAGTATAAAACAGAAAAATATAAAAATAACAAGTACATTTACATTACTGCTTAACTATGGAAGGAAACGTCCAAAACACAATGTGCCCATTTCCTGTGCCCAGAGATGGGCAGTAATTCAATTAAATGTATTCAAAATACATACATCCCCCCCCCCCCCCCCCCCCCCCCCCCCCCCACAACCCTGAGCCTCCGCTGCAGCCTATTCAACTCACATTATGTTACTAATGTTATTTAGTACAAATACTTAGTAGTAACTCAGTCACTAATGAAGAACAAATCATGCACAAATATAGTCGCAACTGAAGATGAAAGAGGTGTCATGATTCATCAATGATGAACAAACATGAGGTCAGTATTTCACTTTTGTTATTCATCATTTGTTCTTTCAATAGTTCTTTAGTCGTTCCTTCAGTAGTTTACTAAGATTTACACAATTAACAGATATAGTAACAAATGCTTGGGATAAATGATGCATAATGATTCATTAATGATGAACAAACATGAGATCAGTATTCTGCCAGTGTTATTCATTATTTGTTCCTTCAGTACTTCATTCAGTTGTTCACTAAGATATAGAAAATTAACAGACATAGTAACAAATACAGTAATTACTTGGCATAAAAGTTGCATCATGATTCATTAATGTTGAACTAACATGACATCAGTTTGTAAGTGACACTTAGTTTGTGGTTAATGAATACATAGGTAATAGCGTATTGCTACATTATCTGTGGACCCTAAAGTAAAGTGTGGCCCAAAAGGGTAATTTTTCATTTCACAATTAAAATTATAACACGTGTAAATCGCAAAATTATCATTCAGTTTAAAGTTAGGGAAAGCTGTAATGGTGTACACGTATTCATCATGTATGTTACCATTTTACATGTATTTCTGTATTTGCAAATTATAAATTGATTGTGTTTTAATTACATTTTCTCATACCAGTATTTTATTTTGTTACAATTTATGAGCAAGTATTTGTAAATTGTAGTAAAATACTTTTTGATGTATTTGTGCCCATCTCTGTCTATGCCTTGGCTGGTAGTATGTACGAATCCAAGTTACTCTTCGACATTGACCGATTAATGATAGTCTGGTGGCTGGCTTTAGACAGCGGTCTTCTATAAATAAGATACTCAAGATTGCAGGAACTGTACTGGACTGTAATCATGAGCATTGTTCTTCAACAGACGGGTTTCTGGAACTGTACTTCCTGTTGTTTTTTAGACTGTCCTGAGTGTGTACTTTATGAACACATCTGGCACGGCTAGCCTGCAACATGTTTCCGGGAAACAACAAATCCCGTCGTGCTTTTCTTCACGCCGTGGGCGTTACCCAGAGGTATACGTCATTGATTGACAGCTAGCTGTCAGAAAGGGGATCGTCTGAGCAGAGAGCGCTGGTGCGCTTATGTTTTTTTTTTTTAATGGTGTAAAGGCGGAGATCGCATTCGGCGCACAGGCGGCGGAGAGGATCCCCCGACAGAGAAGTTCTGCCGGCTGTTCGAGATCCGACCCCCTTGTACCTGGTCATGGATGAACAGGCGGGGCCCGGCGTCTTTTTCAACAATAATAATAACTCTGCTTTGCCGGGTGCCGGAAAGGGATCCGTGGCCGACGGCGACGGCGGGGAGGCCGCCAGGGCTCAGTACAGTATCCCCGGGATCCTGCACTTCCTGCAGCACGAATGGGCCCGTTTCGAGGTGGAGAGGGCGCAGTGGGAGGTGGAGCGGGCTGAGTTACAGGTACGCCGCTCTCCCTTTGTGGGGTGGGTTCCGTTTTTCTTTTTCTTCTTTGCCGAGCGGGAAACGCACTCGGTGCCGTCGGAGGAACTGCGCGCGGCTCCGCCGCGTTAGCACCGTGCTAACGCCACCCGGCCGGCCGGCCGCAGCGGCCCCTGCCCGGACGGGGCTCCGTGTGGCCCCGACTCGTACTTAAACAAGTGCTGCCTTTTATTGCCGCCCACAGGAACGCTCCATATGCGGCGTCAGATTCCGCTCCATTTCCCCCTAAAATGTTGATGTTACCGAGTGGCGCTGAAATGCGGGGACCTTACGGAGACGTTTCCCCGGGTGGGAGAGAGACGGACCTGCCGGGGTGTCCGAACGCGACGCGGCCCGCCGTGTTCGCCAGCCGCGGCCGAGCGCGGCCCGCAGCCGTGTGTTTGTTACTTAACCGGTTACTTCTGTTCCGGTTTCGCGCTGGAGCGCGTACGGTGCGGCCAGAATAGGACCGGCCCAAGTTAGCCGCTCCCACGCTGTTTGCGGGCTGGCTGCAGTCCGGGTCCCGGATCCGAAACTCTGCCCCGGTTTAAGCTCGCTTCTGTGGCAGATCTGCGGTTCCTTCTCTCACGGAAGGAGCTCCGGTCTTCGCGAACCGGTGTTTTTTCTGCCCCCTTCTGAGGCTGCTGCAGGTGTGCCCTGTTATGTTGCTTACAAAACCTGCGTTAAATTTTATCAAATGACGAAAGATTCGGCAATCTGGAAAGAAACGAATGCTTTCAAGGTTTTTTTCCCCCCCAGTATTAAGATGTAAAGAGAACAAGCGCAGCGTGATTATTTCAGTCTTGTTGGCGTATGGCTCTGTCTATATGCCCCTAAATGTCACTTTAGTGCTTTTGAATTTCAGGATAAAGAGACATTTGAGTTTAAGCGCGTCGTGCGCGTATAAATAAGCGGATGGCAGCATCTGGCCCGAGCTGCTGCTTCAAAGGTGCCGCTTGAATGAGTGGCGGAGTGTTAATAGTAGCTGGTGTGATCGCAATGGAACGTCGCTGGGAAGGATGGGTATTTTTAAACGACTGGTCTGGCCGGGCTTTCCCCCGGCGAACTTTGCTTAATTTAAAATTTTTGTTTAAAAAAAATGGTGGGAAATGCTTTTCAAGAACTAGATTAACTTAAGTGACACAGAGCATGGTCCCGGATTTGAAAGTAAGGTGATGCCGCCCCTCCCCACGTCGCGCTTGTTGTGGCCGAATAGCGCCCCGCCGTTCGCGTCCCAGACGCGTTTTAACGCTCCGCCGGCAGAATATGGCCGTGAGTTGCTGCTTCGGCGATGGCGCCGCAAAGCAGCTCATTAAAATCATACTGGAAGTCATCATCTGGAGCATCGTTCGTAGATTGGCACCGTCAGCCAGATCCGGCATCATAACGCCTTTGGGAGCTGGGAATTGGAAATGTGTAAATCACTTAACACATGTGGCAGTAATCTTGAGCGCTCTGTCGTTACATATTGCAAGGAACAAGGTTTTTTTTTTGTATTGTGTCTGTTTCTCATTTACTGTCTTTATTGCTTCGCACTGTTCGTACAAAATGCTGTAGTGCCTTTTTGTAAGTAATCTTTTCCTTAATCGTTGCGCACTTGTCCTGTGTGGGGGAACCTGGCTCTGGAGTGCTTGGGGGTCTACTCTGTGGCCTAGTGGTGGTCTGTAGCGGTGTTGATCTGCTGCTTTTCTGATGGTGCTCCAAACACTGAAGTGCGTCCATGTGGGAACATTTAACTGCTGCGAGAGACTATTTCTATCATGGACAAAAGAACGGACACACTTTCCTGTATCTCATATTGATTTAAAGGCATACCTAGTCGCATTGTGATTTTCGTGGTACAGCACTTTGTTGTCTCTTTTGTTGGAAAGTAAGTTATCAGAGAGGCAGGAAATGTCACCATCACCCCCCCCCCCAAATCAAACCCACTACCGTGTGGGAGCTGTCATGAAGCATGAGGGATAATCTCCAGTTATCGCCGCTGGTTCTGCTTTCTAAGCTTGCCTGTGATTGGTCATATGGTTTGCGTACACGTAACAAAGGGGTTCTGTCACATGATCATGATGTCATACATATGCTAATAGTCCTTTAATAACACAGCTAGGGTAAGTGTAGAGGTACACAGTCGAGTGATTACCGGTTGAGAAGTAAAGATGATGATGATTAAATGTGTAGAATTGAGGTGATCTGAATACATGTTGGAAAACTCAAGTATGGTCACAATAACTTAGTAGAGCCATAATAACTCCACTGAAGTGATTTTATGATTTGCGATGAACACACTAGAAGTATCAATGACTCCAGGATAGGGTTTATGTAATTGTGGTGTTTTCCCCCAAGAATACATCCCTTAAGAAGGCCAATTGCACAGTTTCCTACAACCCAAAGCAGCCACTTGCCCCCAATGCTTTAGGGATGTTCCTTGAGGAAGCCCTTTTGCCTGTAGTGACAGGCATTGTAAAGTAGATGTTGAGGCAGCATGGAGTGGGCCACAGGGACGGCGTTCTTGCTGTGGCCTATTTATGTAACCTGGTCAGCAAATGCCAATGTACACGTGATAAGCAAGGATCTTTGCTAAAATGTGTCCCTGCCCTGACCCATCGCCATAAGGTCGGTCTACTGGCTGGCCTTGTTGACATTGCTAATTAGCCTGAGCCAGCATGGTAGGATAAAGATAAGAGTGCAAAGGAATGTTCAACAGCCTCGGTGGGAGGGTTCATGCAGTGAGGGGCCACAACAGTTTATCCAGGTGGTCGCTGGCTTACTGTTACTCTGAGCCAGAGATAAGGTGGGGTGGCAGAGTGAAAGGCAGTGTGGGCAGTGCTCTGAAAAGCCAGTCTTAGCTGAGCAGTGTCCTGGCCTCTTAGACTCAAAGCAAGCAGCCTAAATGGTATTGCATCTGTGGAAACACCCCTCTGCTTGTATTTCAGGCTGTTAAGCTATTTCAGAGGAAATGACTGAGTTGGCTTCCTCTGGTGCTGGTTGCTTCCACTTTCCTGTGCTCAGTACAATTTCTTGAATTCTTGTTGTTAGTTATGCATGAATGAATGAGTGACTATGTGCTGCAATGTTCTGTGGTCTGCAGGATGGTGCTTGCATGTGTGACCGTGTATTGGTCTGTACTCTCCAGGATCTCATTTGCCTGACATCATGGAACTAGTCAAATATTGTTTGTGTCTTTTGTGTGCCTCTTGGGGGGGGGGGGGGAGAAAGTGACTCTTGTCTTTTCATTTTCTAATGCTATGCATCAGTGTCTGGTGTCAGCCTGAAACGGTCATGCTTTTACACAGTTTATCATCGTACCATTTAAAGACGAGAACTGCCAGTGTTTGGAGCGGGACGCTTTGCCCAAGGCTGCATATGGCCACCCCAGCACTGTCCGCTCAGCCTGCCGGAACACCTTATCAGCCGGGCAAAGTGATGCAGGACTAGCCATGATCCAGCTTGTCATTGAACTGCCCTCTGTGGAGGTGTCCTGTGACAAGAGGACATTGGTGCCTGTGGTGAGATGGTGACGGATATATGATAGGTGGCTTGTTGGGGTTGTCTTTCCCTTGTCCCTTTTCCCAACTCGTCTTGCCCAAGCACCATTGCTGGTTGCACTCTCTTGGATCCCCTACTGTGAGGAACTTGGCCGTTTCTCCTCTGTAGTCCAGAGCACAGAAATGCTCATGTTCCAGCTGCACTTAACATCAAGCTGAGATGAGGTGACTGTTGGATTGGTGGCTGTGTGAGGTATTTTAGTACTTTATTGTAGTATTTGTCCTGTGATTGGTTGTTTCCATCTGCTGTGAACCAGTCGGAATCTGGCTCCAGTCCCACAGTCATTCAAAGACCTTTTGACTGTTAGCGATGTGGTAACTACAGTCTGTTCGCTACCAGCCAAAAAACAATGCTGGATCTACAATCCGTTGAGGGCAGCCCACTGATAGTAAGTTGCAGCTTGTATAGTTAATCTGTCATTGCTGACCCCTGACCCCACCTTTTCCCTCTCCTTGGTCCTGTAACGTCTTCCTGCAATTGTGCCTCTGGCATCAGCAAAGGAAATCTCAACATTCCCAAGTGGCTTCTCCTTACACAGGACCAAAAAGGAGCTGGTGCTTATGCCATTGGGATCTCCAGAGTCTGCCTTTGTGGGGGGAGGGGTTGGAGGGGGTGTGTAAAGCCAACCTCACTTCTGGCTTCTCTGCATGCGCTAATTGAGAGACATCAAAGTCATTGCCATAAGATGTCTCCGTAACTCTTATTTTTTTCTCTGTTGTATTCAATATTAATGTCTTTAGACATTTGAGTAGTTTACCTGTTTGCCAAATGAGTCCATTAGTTTGTATTTAAATGGTCAGATGTTGGGGTGATGTGTTTTACATTGAAAATGTCATATCCTCCCCCCATACATGTCAGAAAAAAGGGTTACAGCTGCGGTGCAGTTTTGTTCCCCAAGGTACAAACATTAATGTACACCCCATTGGTAAAAATGTTCATCAGAGTTCATTTCTGCACCTTAAATTTGACTAAAAGGTGCCGATAATTAGGGAAGGATTGGCAGACCCTTGATATTACAGGCCCAGTGACAAGTAATTGTTCCCTCAAAGGTACAAATTGGTGCTTTCTTTTCTGACCGTGTAGGGCTTGCCCTTGGGGTTTCTTCATGGATTCTTTCCTGAGGGGACAAAGTAGGAGGGGGTCAGCTGAAGTCAACTGCACTAGAACTAGCTGGTTTCATTAACTGGGACTCTTGGGTGTCATCTGTGCTGTGATGTCACTCGTGGCAGTCTAGGTTTGTTTCCTGAAGCCACCAGCTTTATTAGCGGCCCTGCAGAACATAAGCAGGGCATTGTGCTATAGTGGAATCTCATAGAGCAGATAAGCGAGGTGGCTATTGTTGGGCTGTGTTTAGTTTTGTTCTTTAGGGGGGTGAGGCTGGGGAGACGTTCGTTCCTTCCTTTGTTAACCACTCATTGGCGTAACGCAGTCCCACAGACGGCCTCCCTCAGCATGCTACCCACAGTGACATCACAGTGACTTCCTGCCCTGGCGCAGCCCTCGGAGTTCGTGGTGAGCTGCTCTCGTGACGCTCGCGTTTTCACCTCCAGAGCTGTGAGCTTCTTGGCTGTTTTTACTTCCACCCGATGCCTGATTAGCGATTGCCAGTTCTTATGGGGATAATAGACGTGGATCTTATGGTGTATCTCCTTACAGGAGAGCAAGATGTAACAACAAGTCGATAGACGGCACCCAGAGGGTGGGCAGCAAATGGCATGCCCACCACTTCCAGGCCTCTGCTCTGCATTTGGGCTGTGTGTCGGGGGGTTGGGGAGGGCAGGAAGTCGTCCCCCCCCCCACCCTTTTCTCTCTGTCTCTCTCTTTCTCTCTCTTCCCTCTGCATAAAGAAAAGCCTGTGCCCTGTGTTAAGCTGTGAGGCTGTCCCTGCTGGGCCTCTGCTGAGCCAGTAGGACAGTTTTAGCCAGACTCTCCCCCTCAGTACCCTTCTTTCTCTGGACGGGTCACCCAGGCCTGCTCAAGTTGCTCATAAGCAGCTGAAGCTTCCTTTCTGTGAGATGCTTTTTATGTATGTATTACTTCTGCTCCTGAATAGCACTGCCCGGTGTTTTTAATTAATGATCTGGTTTTCCGGAAGGTGGTCCTTTAAACTACTGCCAGCTTTGTCCAGCGAAGTGGTGATGGTGTTATGGGCACCCAAGGCTCATTGAAGTGCGGGGAATGGAAGCTAGTCTGTCTGGACCAACCCCACAGTGCTACTGTAGCATAGTTGCTGAAAAAGTTAATGCTGGGTATCAAGAGGTGTCAAACCACACAGTGCAATACAGCTTGCTGTGTATTGGGCCGTGAAGCCACAGACCGGCCAGAGTGGCCATGATGACCCCTGTCCCTGGCCAAAAGTGCCTCCAGTGGGCACGTCAGATGTGGACCATGGAGGAAGGTGGCTTGGTCTGATGAGTGGCATTTCCTGTTACCGCATGTGGATGGCTGGATGTGTCCCTGTCCCTCACACTGTGCTGTCCATACAGTATGAAGGGTTCACAAAAATTGATCTCTAGCTGACTAGCGAAGTAAGAACTGTTGGTTTATAATATGCAGTTTTGGTATTAATATCACACACCTTACAGCCCTATAATATACTACGACACCCATTTTTTAAATTCCATATGAAATTCCCAACCTCGCAGTACCAGTTTTTATGCCAGTGGAATACCAACACCATGAAGTACTGTACTTTTGGTAGTACGGTACCAGAAGGTACACACCTGGTGCAGTGGGAAATGCCTTTACATTGAAGGGACCAAATGCCAGAATAACAGGTTATCAAATTGCGAGAACATTGTGGGGATAATTTTTCAATGTCCCCAAGGGGAAACTCAAAAATCTGTGACTGCGATCAAAAAACTGAAAACGTCAAAAGACTATTTTGTATTTTATGGTGTATTTTGTTTGGTTGCTTGTGGTTAAGGTTAGTGTTGGGTATGTTTCATTGCTGGAATTATGTTTTTTTTCCCCATAGAAATGAATGAACGGTCCCTACAAAGATATGAACACAAACTGTGTCTGTATGGCAAGCTGTTCTCTAACCAGAATAAGCCGCTTTGACATGCCACCTGACAGGCCGTCCCTGTGGCCATCGCAGTGCAAATTTGTGGAAGCTGGCCACTCAGTTTGCTCTTTCTGTTCTAGTCTCAGAGAAATACAATAACAGCTCATGCAGTAAGCAGATTATCCCCGACCATTGTTTGTTTTTCAAAACAGATGGTATTTTCCCAGTGTTAATACATTTAAGCACTGGATTGCACTCATGACTATGCCTCACTTTCCTCTGTGCTAATCTTGTAGGCCCTGAGGTGTGGGGAATATGCTTTTCTGCGGTTTAAGCTACCGATTTTACGTTCTGAAGCCCTGCAGTGTCTGGGAGCACCACAAGGCCAAAGCTGTACCTGATCGCTGTTAGTGATTCTTGAATTGCATTGTCAGTTGTAGAAACCTGCATGCACACCCATGCACATGCATGTCAGGCCGCACATACAGAGGTGCGGGCTCCCACAGGCTCCGTGACACACACCTATGTTGCTCTTCCCCTGGCTTTGTCCTGTATTGTATCTTTGGGTAACGGCTAATATGTTTAGTGGATAGCCAATTGGAATTTTGAACATCTACATTTCCCCTAACAGTCATATACATGGCACGTGTGCTTTATACGTCTGTTGCTGCACTATATAGATCTTTTGCTGCACTTTATCAGCCGTAGTCTACATATCATTCTGTCTGTTGTACATGGCAAATTAAGGTCTTTAATCTTGAAGATCCTCCTCCCAGTTGTGTGATTGCCCTACTTTGTGGCCCGTGTTTCTGGGTGCTGGTGTCCTCAGTGTTGGTGAACTACTAGGTCCAAGCCACTTGGCAACATAAGGGTCAAATCACTCAAGGGACCAATGGCCTGCATCAAGCTGTGATTGGCCAGAGCCTGAGGCAGTGACTCTCTTAGTGGGCAGTAATTATATGGCTGCCATCTACTGTGTGACACGGCAACTTTTAATTTGACACAGACGATCAAGTTCCCTGCAGTGTTGCTTACGCCAAAGCCCAGATGGATACATGCTGCCTTACTGTTTAATTAGGGAGGTAAACTATCCCTTTTGTTAAATGTTGATTAGTGAGGGTCAGTTGAATTGAGGCCCAGAAACAATCCAGTGGAGTTTGCCAGGCTCAGCAGTAGCACAGCTCTCTCTGAAATAATTAAGCTAGATCTAGCACAACCCTTTTTTGTCCCCCCCACCCCCATTAATTTTCCAGTGTGAATCAAGACTTCAGTGAATAATTCAGTAACAAGCATGATTCGGGACCTGAGTTTTCTTATTGCAACCTCAAGGCGAGTTCGGTGCCTCTCTCCTGCTGCGCCTGTCCACATAGATTTATTTTTATTCTATATTCAGGCTGTCAGCTACGCAGCAGCATGCAGTGACTTGCAGCACGACCTTTAAGTGAAAATTCTTCTGAGATCTAAGTAAATATGTCCACCCGCCTTCGGTAAGGATATTGGGATCCCGCCCTATTGGGGTCGTTTTGTCTAGGAGGTGTTGGAAGGTGGCCTATCAGCCAGGGGGTGTGGCAGAGATTTCTCGCAGCTTTAATTACTGCTACAGGGTGGTGTTGGGAGGGTGAAATGGGGGAGGACGGGGCAGAGACCGAGCCTGGGAAGGGGGGGGGGGGGGCTCACAGATCAAGAGATTCCAGATTCCAGCGGGCTGTTTGTGCCAGCCGGCCTTTTCTTTGCATTTAATTCCGTCCCCTCACTCCGCTGCCCTGGGGAGGCGGGTCAGGCTCTGCCTGCATTATCCGCATGCCAAAAATGCGACGGTGGCAGCAGGAGCCAAGGCGATTCTCCACCAAGTGGGTTACCTAGTTTCGCAGCATGTAGGCCGCAGTCCCATGCGCTCTTCCAAGGGCCGCTGGAAAGGAAACACTGGAAGTTTGTTTTGGACTTAAATGGGCGTGGAAGTCCATCTGTTTACTCATTCTGAAATTTCTGATCCCGAGCCAGTTAATACTAGCTTTGTTGCATGTGTGATTTTCCCAATTTCTGACTTATTGTCAGCAACTGAAATTCTCTTTTGACTGGTAGTGTGTTAAATGCATGACACCAGGTGACAGACCATTGTCTGAAATCCACTGATGATTAATTCAGACCTATATGAATATAAAAAGCACTTGAGGTTCACGTTTCCCCTGTTCTGAGGAGTGGGACTCGGCCTTTGGGGATCTGAGACTTTATCTGCCTGGTTCATTCCTTCTTTCTCCCTCCTAATAGTGCTTCTCTCTTTCTCCTGCTCACTCACTCCAGTTGTAAATCGGCAGCCACTTATGCGCCACCCACCTCCCCGTCCTGAGCGGCGTTCTCAGCAGGCTGGCTTCTTTGCCATGCTATTGTAACCATTCCCTCTCTGCCATCTCCACTGAGCCGCGCTGCTAACACGTGTGAGGGGCAGCTGGATTAATTACACCGTAATCAAGTTACGAATCTAGAGACTCCTTGGAAAAGTGGCATGTTGGAAAATGAGCCTGGGGACAGTGTTTGAATTTTGAATATTTTCTTCTTTCTCCCTCAGTAGTTTATTTTTACCAGTTGGCTCAGATAGCACTTCTGGCATGATACCCCATAGTGCACTTTACTATATTTAGTAGCAGCTGTGTTTTGGGCCTATTAATAATCTCCTTATCAATGCTTTTGCTCTTTAACTCCTCCCAAAAAATGGTCTTAAGCGCCCCTCCCCCACCTTGTACATCCAGGCATATTTGGGTAAATTGCCTCAGCAATTTTAATGTGTTTATTTGGAGGATGTGCACAGTGTTTATTTTTGTCTTCCTTGAGCGGGGAGATTTTCCTGACGGCAATCAGGAATGAGTTTGACTTGCTCCCAAGAGTATTTGGCCTCCCACTGGTCTCTTACCAAGCACCTCAGGACCCCCATATTCGGATCTTCCATGTTGTTTTCCCGGTATTGTGCTGAGTAAGAAGTAGGGCAAACGAGGCCTGTTCCCTCTATGCAATGAAAAGCCTATGCCTAATCAGGTAAGGTACTGACATTATAAAACTACAGTAAGTTACATGGCAAAAAATTAAACGAATCCTAGTGCTGCAGCAAGTCACGGTTTAATTTAATCTTAGTGTGTTCAGAATAGTTTGATTTTAAAAATGAATGGCAGCTAGAATTATCAGCACTGGCTCAGTTAAAAGCAGTCCAGTTTGTTTTTCCAAGCTGAGCAGCATTGGGATTTTATTCATAGGTGATGTGGCACAAGCCAGCTGCAGAGGTGTTGAATGATTAGTGGCTGTAAAGTCTAATTTTGTCAGATAAGGTCTCCGTGCACAAATCTGTCAGGCTCGGGGTATCCTGCTCCAAAATAAAGCTCAATGGGACGCCCTGCTCTTCTCCAGACTGCTCAGAATGTGGCTGCTCAACATGCCCCGCAACAGCATTTCACTGCAGTGATGCTAGATAGCGAGCAAACCTCCAGTCTGTCAGTGCTGGGGAGCATTAGCAGGCTGTGGTATGCGGGTCATTCAGAACTCAAGAACAAAACGTCTTGGCTACTGTAGGTCTGCTGCTGCCAGCTGGTCGAGTTTCTCATCCTTTTTTTCTCCCCGCCCCCCCCCCCCCCCCAGCTTGTCCTTCAGTTGCCTGCACTTATCAGCCTCTTGTCAGCCCATATATAGCTGTTGAGCTGACACATTGGTTTTGCTTGATGGAAAATATAATCAAAAAAGTTTATTGTACCCCCTTAAATAAATTCATTGTGGTATTGATCATTGTTATATGCTATCATTGTAGGATTTGATGCTGGTTGTAGTGTCCTCGTTACTGGTCTTAGTTGGAGGAGCGTTCGACCTAGCTGGGGTAACCTGTGCCAGCCTGCTGACAGACCATGGATCTCGCCAGTAGATCTGTTAATGCTGTATACAAGCTGATGGAATTGCAATTAAATCTGTGATCTTAGCAGGTAGCTGGAAGTCAGCATCTCATCACTTATTCAGAGGCACTCAGGACCTGTTTGGGGTTTTTCTTTGGGAGTTGGATAAGGCTCCAACGCCATTGACCTTCTTAAATGAGTGAAATATTTTCTTCATTGATCACTTCCTGGTTGTGAGTATGTCAGAATCTAGCTGGCATAAAAGCTGGCTGTGGTTTTCTTCAGTTGGTTAGATGCCAATCCAGAGGGAAATGAGCTTCAATGAGGAATCTCACCCCAGCCTAATCTGTGCTCGGCCGTGTAGCTGTTGAAGCAGATCTAGTGGCATGGTGTTGTTCATTGTCTGTTCCCTTTGGGGACGAGGTGGGGGCTTGACCGGAGCTGCTGATGCGTCAACACCTTTCCTAAGATGAGAACAAACTAGTCTTCAGGTGTGCCTGGGGATAAGACCCGGCCCTCTGTTAAGGAGCACCAGTGCCAACACTGCTGGGGATTTGGATTTTATTTTATGGGAAAGCAAATGTGTGCACAAAGAGTGATGACATGCAGCATGGCTGCCATAGCAGGAGTCAAGTCATGCTGAGCTTGTGCTCTTTATTCATTTTGTTCCTGGCTGCATGATTAACCCAATAAGTCAGACGCGTCACCGCGATCGTGCTGCAACAAGCAACTGTGTTAAATGTTTCGACAGTGTTTTTATGATTCTGCCATTAGAATTCATCTGATAATCTGAGTTTGGACAGTGTTGGGGATTTTCTGTGAAATGCTGGTGTGGGGTGTTCCTCTATGGTGGTTAATGTGTGGTGTATTCTCTTGTTGGGCAGTCATTCAGTTCCCCAGGTCAGGAGCACCCTCAGTAGTAAGTCAGGGACTTAGAACATGCAGTTCATACAGCCTGCTCTAGTAGAGGTGGAGACATGTTATTCAGTTCAATTTGCAATTAGAATGGATCTTGGATCTCTCCTGTAAATTCACAAGGACTTGCTGCGTTTCAATCATGTTGAAATAAGTTTGGTATTGCTCTATAAGTGGGCTCCTGCTGGGCCACAGGTGAGTAGGGACTAGTGTAATCTTTCTCAGACATTCCATTCGAATGACTGCAGCCATTAATGCAATTCTCATCGTATGGGTGATGTGTGTAGGGGTTGTCTTTGATTAACCATTTGTGAACGGTCTGAGTAGGACGTTCTGCTCATATAGCCTAAAGTGGGCTGAGGGGAAACTGTCGTCAGCAGTATAATTGTAGTGTATTGAGGGGCTGATGACAAAATGTATAGACGTAAAGTGCTGACAAGGCTCAGCAATGCAAACATAAACTGGGTGTAAATCGGATTTACGGTGCAGACGAGGCAATGTAATTTTTCTTGTGATGCAATAAGTTTTTTTTTTTTTTTTTTTTTTTTTTTTGTCCAGCTATTTCAATGAGCTAATCGGTGAATACACGGCTGTCTGAGAACTTGCACAGAAGTGACTGTATTGGCTGGCAGATCACACAAGCCCACACCTTATCTAGAAAATCCAAAATGTTCTGAAGGGCTACCTGATCAGCAAGAACCCAAGACATTCTACCCGAAAGATAATGTGCAACATTAATAGCAGTCATGACTCATGAGTGCTTTCAGTGTTGGGTTCTTGCTGTGTTTGAAAGGTGTTATTCAACCATTGCTTACACTTATAAGCAATGTAAGTTACACTTGTAAGTGGGCATTCACTGGAAGCTCAGCATGAGTGAACTTTTGCCTAGTTGGCCCCTGACAGCTGTATGCTTGTACTGTATTGGATGCCTCACTTGTATGTTGCTTTTCACAAAAGCATCTGCTAAAAAAAAGTATTTTACATCCTGCTTAATAATGATAAAAAATAATCAGACCCTGTATGGATGTGGCACAGACTGTGTGGTCTGTTGGGGAAAAGGGAGAGAGGGGAAGGTAGGTAGGAGCTTCAGAAGGTAGTTTGTTTAAAGGCTGTTTGAGGGTTTGGCACAGTTACTGTGCCATGTAGGAATGCATGGAATGTGCGTTGCTGGTTATCGGGGCTATGTGTGTGTTCTTGTTTGTAGGCGCGGAGGAATACCGCAGCAGGTCACACATATCCCAAGGACACTTCTAAGCCGTCTTTCGCTTTTCAGAACTCTTCATCAGAGGTCCAATGAGTGTGACACACTTCTCTACAGTATTTTGGGTTCCCCAATCGCCTGCTGCGTATGTATTTTTAGAGGAGTCGTCAGTGATTGCAGAGCAGTACAGTGGTTGCTACAGTTAGAGAATTGCATTTAGCATTTCCTATGCCGTCTGCAGCTCTCGTTGTGTAATGCCAGTGTTACTTTTAGCTATACCGGAGGAGCAAAGGGCAAGAATGCCAATTTAAGGAGAAGTGCTGAAGCTGTAAAAGGGTGATGGGACAAGGTCTCCAATGCCTGTGAATTTTTACTTTATCTGGCATGATCCACGGGCATGTAGTTGAAAGCTTTGATTTTATTTAATGTATAAGGAAGTTTGGCCTATCGTTTCTGATCTTCATGTTTGCACATGTGGATTTGTGGGTTTTATTTATTTTTTCTTGCCCACTTCATCATCTGTACTGTTTAATTTTTATTTTGAAGATGTTATGGTTTGTTAACGTGTCACTCATTTTCAAAGAAAATGGATGTGAAAATCCAGGATTATTTTCAAAGTGCCAGGCTGTGATGTAGAAGAGAGCCCGGCCAGTGGAGAAGGCAGTAGGTGTTCTCAGGGGAATATCTCTGGATCTAAACAGGTGCCCTATGGCTGTGTTTGTTCCACCTCTGAGGGAAGGCCGTACTCTCCCACTCTCTCGGGGAGTTTGTCGCCTTCATCTCACCCCGACGTTAACTGGGCTGCCATTAATCACCTGGGCATGCAGTTGGGTGGTGGACTGCTGATGTGATGTGGACTGTCGTGTTTACCCGGAGACTGAGGAGAGCCTGTCAGGCTTTTGTTTCCTTTCCCTGGAATCGGGTAGGGGAAGGGCTTCTGCACGTGTCCTCACACATTTGCGAGTGGCTAAGTGAGCTCTTTAGGATTCAGATTGACACTGAAGCTGAATGCGGTGGATGCTTACGATGATGAGTCACTCTGTATGTGATCAGCAGAGCATGACTCGCCCGTCTCTCTGGAGCAGGCTATTTGTTCTTGCTACATAGTCACATTACTTGCCAATCCGGTTTGTCATTCATCCCGCCTACCATGCTCTGAATAAGCCTACTGGGGCCATGCCCCAGATTATTTGTTTTTCGAAGGATTCCTGGTTTATGTAATGTGGTGCTAACCCTTGGCTGAACACCATGTTTTGTCTCTGTAGGACGGGTCTGACACCTGCGCCAGGTGTGGTTCAGGGGGTCACATTTGGGACATGAATAAGTTGGGCTCAATGTGTAACGTTAAACGTGTAAATTGCTATGATATCCTTGGGTCTAGAGAAACTGTTCTAACACTGAGGCAACGTTTGTGTCCACAGGCACAGATTGCCTTCCTGCAGGGGGAAAGGAAGGGCCAGGAGAACTTGAAGAAGGACCTGGTGAGGAGGATCAAGATGCTGGAATACGCCTTGAAACAGGAGAGGTCTGGGTCCCGGCTTTTGTCGTCTTTCCCATAGAAGCATATAATGCAGGAACCTCTCTGGCCGCTGTGCTCCATTTTCTTCCATTGTTATTCCCCCAGCCAGTTACCTGCTCACTCACTGTATGTGCAGTCTTTCATTTTGCTCTTGTATTTTTTTAGTAGCCCAGCTTAATCAGTCTCAGTGTCAGCTTTAATATCCAATAGTGCGCTTTGAGCAGTCCTGACCTTGAATCAATTATAGTGGACTTTATTTGTAAAATGAAATTTAATTTCCATTGCACATTGCAGTCACTGCAGTGCTCTCGAGGTAAAGTGCTAATGTCGGTGTGTAATTTCATTATGCATTTATTTATTTGTTTTATTTAATAAGAAATGCTTGATGTTTAGCAGATTGTCAGGTATCCTTAGGGTATTCCATCAGGAATTTGAATGGTCACTGTAGCTTCCTGAACTGCTAGACCACTTGCTGACCCATCATTAAAGCTGAAAGCCTTAAATCTTCTCCGCTGTGCTCTCAGGAGTCTAACCATAAGGATGATTTAGAGTAGCCTTCCCTGTACAAGCAGTAGTTTGCCATTAGTAGCTTGAGCTTCCCCGGCCGATAAAAGCTGATTTTCTCTCTCCACTGCCCCTTGTTCTTTGCTCATGGCACAGAGGCCCAGGGATTATGATAGGCCTGTTCCACCCCTCACCCCCCCAAAAGAAAAAAAGAGAAACGACATTGTCACAGGGGAACTGAGTTCTTGTTCTGTCCCCTCGTTTGCCCACTTCCTGTTGTGCCGTGCTGAGGGAACGTAAGACGATATTGCCTTCTCATGGAATCCGATGCTCTCAGAGGCGACAAGGTCACTGTTCTAGCTGCATCATTTACCTGTCCAGGTGCTGAATGGTGCTGTAGACTGTCTTCGTGTAATCTCTGGTCGATCCTCAAAGCTAGCAGTAGTGGAATTCTTTTTTTTTTTTTTTTAAATTATTGAATTATCAGATACTCCGGTTTCCCCCCACAGTCCAAAGACATGCTGAGATTATTTGGAGTTCCTAAATTGCCCGTAGGTGTGCATGTGTGAGTGAGTGGTGTGTGAGTGTGCCCTGCGATGGGCTGGCCC
>JAODKL010000062.1:5500643-5522862 GCA_026780765.1 Petrocephalus schoutedeni
AGCTTCCGGGATAGGCTCCGGACCCCCCGCGACCCTGAACAGGATAAGCGGGTTGGAAAATGGATGGATGGATGAATTATCAGATCTTTACTTATTTTTTGTAAACCATGGCTTCCCGTCCAGGGTGTACTGCAGCCTTGTGTCCGTGCTGCCTAAAGCAGGCTCCGGGCTACCCCCTGACCACTCCCTGGCATATGATTGAAGGATTTACTATGGGTGCTTTTCCACAGCCCCAAGTACCGTACCTTTGATACGGTACATTCGGTACTTTTGCTTTTCCATTGACTTCCGGTCGAGTACCAGTACCAAAAGTGCCAAACCATTAGGGGTACTTCTTTGGTATTTTGGGGTGTAACTTGCGACACTTTCGTTGTCGGTTGATTATGCAAATAGCCCGATTCTGAGACACAATCAACTTGGAAAACAACAATGAACAAAGTAAAAAAATTATAATAATTGTGATCTGGTTGGAACAACAGATACAACAAGTATTTTATTTAATATGCTAGGGCAACACAGTATTGGAGAATTTCCAAATATAGCAATGTGATTTTGTTGTAATAAATATTGGGGTATTTATGAAGCTTAAAATTAGTTAACGTACATTTCTCACAAACCTGTCTAGGAGTGGTTTAAACGGCAAGAATGAAAATGATTATGATTGTCTCAGAGAATGCGTGCAGTGCTCATGCAAAAGCAGCAGAGGTAAACTTTAAATTGATTTTTAAAAACATATATTGGATAATCTATAAAGGGAATAATCATTAAAATTGCAGTTAAGTTAGCTACGCTGGTTTTAAAATGTTTTAAAATTCACTAAAATGTTTTAGTGAAACATTAACCCCCTGTGCAATAATGTCCACACACAACTGAAAGTACGAGAGTCTGCTCTTAATGTAGCTGACTAGCAGTGTAAGAACTGCATGTGCATAACATGCGATATTAGATTTAATATCCAACATCGTCCAGCTGTAGACTGCAGCCATTTTTAGAATTCAGTACAAAATACCCCGCCTTGTGTTGTGCTTTTATTCAGCGCCTGTACCAGTGTTTACGCCATTGGAAAACAAAAGAAGTACCGAACTTTTGGTACTTTGTTGAGGGACCCAAAGTACAAAAATTACGGTATTTGCTGAGGTGGAAAAGCACCCTATGGTTTTCCTACGAACGTGGAATTCTGGGAGATGTAGTTCATGCTTCTTGCAGCTGGTGCTTTGTAAGCACGCATCATGCTAATGTGCTTCCAGCAGGGGTTGTTAATGGGGATGAGTTAATGCAACAAATATGAGAGTGACGGTGTAGAACATACATGTCTTTGGTGTGTAACTGGATGCTTGGCATAGTGATGGAGGGAAAAATAATCGGTAAACCAATGGGATGGCTCCATAATTAGAGTTTCCTTTACACTTCATTCTTACCAGACTGCCTTTGAAATTCTAAGTTGGCAGGAGGGGAAAAAAAGCACCTTTCATGCTACTTTGAATTGGAATGACAGGCATTCTGCATTCATATGGAGATGGGAGCATCACTGAGCTTCTAGGACATCTATTGGTGTCTTTGGCTGCCTAGCAACCTGCCCTGTATTTTTTATTTTTTTTTTAATCTTTAAAGGAGTACAGTGCATCAATGGAAAGTGGAGCATGCATAAGTATAGCCGACTTCTGGGCTAACATGCTCGCCTACTGCTACCTGTCCCTTCAGGCCTGGGGGTGGGGGAGCAGCTTGAGCAGTGTGTGTGTGTGCGTGTGTGCGCGCACACGCGGTCACGCAGGGCTGCCATTGTCTTTGTGACATGCCACTAAATATTATCAATCTAAGCTTCAATTTCTCTTGTTACTGGACACTCGTCTGTTTATACTGCTACTGATTATCCATGTTGAACAGCATAGCTTTATGTTATCTGTGCAAGCGTGGATGTAAGTTCCCTATTTGAATCAAACACTAGACGTAGTCTGTTCCAAATGTCCTGCTGGAAGGTCAGTTTTGAACAATCTGACACTTCCTTTCTGTCTTTGAGGGACAATTGGAACATGCCGCTCTGATCCTGAAGTAAGATCTGGAGTAATGCAGCTTTGGTGGTTCTTCCTGTGAAATTTCACCCCCCATTTTTTGTCATTTCCAGGGCAAAGTACCACAAGCTGAAATATGGAACCGAGTTGAATCAGGGAGACCTGAAGCCCCCAAGCTACAACTCCGGTACGTGTGCAGAGATACGGGTTTATGGTGTTTCATTAGTTTGGCTCTTTTGGAGCATCCTAATGGCCCATTATGTTAGCCGAGTGAATGTGCTAATGTGCCCAGAGCGTGCTTGCTAGTGAGGTGATCATGCTAATGAGCTTGAGCATGCTAGCCAGCGAGGTGAACATGCTAATGAGCTTGAGCATGCTAGCCAGCGAGGTGAACATGGTTGCAGAGTGAGTCAGAGTGTGCATGAGAGCCAGCACATGCTGACAGTTAGTATTCAGCCAACGATGCTCCTCACTATTCCCAGTACAAAGGATCCTTATTGTATTGCAGCCCTGAGCCCATCCTAGCACCCCCTACCAGTCTCTTTATAGACTGCCTACGTGGCCCTGTCTGTCCATTTTATTCCCCTGAGGATTCTGCTAAGCCCCCATAAAAATAAGATATTACTTTGTTGTAGGCTCAGTCACTGACTCATCCCGGGTCAGACGTGCCGCCACCAGCCCCTCCCCCTTTTTCTTGTCCCAAGGGATACTGGGATGTGTTTAGCACTCTTGGATGCAGCTGTTATGGAGCCGCAGCACCAGCAGGGGGTGCCAGGAAAATGAAGAACAATCCAGACCGGATGACAATGAATCTGCCTTTGTGCCTCAGTGTGTGACATCATCTGTCCTTTTTGGCCCCTCAGTGTCTAGTACATCCCCCAACTGGCCAGGGAATGCTATCCCACTCTAAGCCCTCGCCTCTTATTTGCAAGAGCTTGTTCTAGACTGAATTGCAAGCGCGACATGGGTTCTCTTACTCTCTGCTGCTTCACCGTGGGACAAACACACGTGCCATAAAACCAGTGGCAGTCCGATCTCTTATTTCAGTGTCATTGTACTTAAAATACAGGCAAAGCATCATATTGGGACTCCCTCCCTTTGACTGCTTATTTGTTCCTTTCATTTAATTCGATATGTTTCAGTTGTTTCGATCCTGACATGTTTCTCAGTCTATAATACAGTCCATGTTATGGCGAGTTGGATGTTTTTTGAGATGTTTTTACAGTAATACTAGTTCAAAGCGATTTAAAGGTTTCTAAATCTGAATTACAACTCCACATTTTGTTAGAGGTGCATTCATCAACTCAAACTAGTGTTTAGAATCTGTGTTCTTAAAAATGAGTATGGTTGGCGTGTTTATGTAGCTTTTGCCCAGGAATGTTGTAACCCGAATGGTATGCTTTTTGCTGTGTCCTCTAACATGGAAGTTCACTATTCTGTATTAAATGTGACTGTGAAAGAATTGATTGAATGTTGTGAGCCTAGGTTGGCTGACTAATTTTCTGTTTACATGCTGCCTTTAAACGTTTGCTGGTTCATAGTGTCTCTTTGACTTAACAGATGACGGGAGCGAGAATGAGAATGAGGTCCAGGGCACACGCAACAACCAGTTCTCCTGGAAACAGGGCCGCCAGCTCCTCAGGCAGTGAGTCTCTCTCTCTCTCCATCTCTTTCTCTCTCTCTCTCTCTCTCTCTCTCTCGTTGTTGTACCAGTCTTTTATCAATTTTTTTTTTTTCTATTTGTTGTACTCTGTTTTTTTTTCCTCCAAGCAGAATTGAAATTGTATTTATTTGTTTGTATATGCCAGAATGTTCTTATGTTGTACTTCAGGTCATCAAATATTCTTATTTGGGTCTCTGCTTTGTTAGATTTAGTGTTAGTTATGTAGTTCCTGCTCCAGTTCTGCTTACTCTGGTACCTGAGCATTCACCGGAAGCTCACCCTAACTTCATTTATGCCTCGTTGACTCCTTGACAGTACTCATTTTCCTTGACAGCGCCCAATTTGTATGTTGCTTTGGTCACAAGCATCTGTTAAATATGTATATGTATATAGTGGTATACATGTACCTTCTTCAGGTGTAAAATGTGAAAATTTATCCCTGAACTAGAATTGGAAACCTCTTGTGTTGTCAGAGCGGGTCGTCTAATGCCCAAGCCGTTCAGTTGCACGACATCCGTGTGTCGACCTCTTCCCATTCTTTTACGGGCACAGAAGTTCTGAGAGGTGTTTGGTAAGAAAATGCAGGCAAACTAAGTCATGTCTATATAAAGGACTTCTGTTTATATATAGAGGAAAACCCAGGAGCCATGTGTGGGTCACAGCAGTGTCAGGGGTACAGGTCAGTAACCAGTTATAAGGATGTGAATGAGTAGGGAAGTGTGCCCCCTGCAGGGCAATGATTGGAGTTTAACTGGGCAAAAACAGGCTACAGAGATTTTTGTATATATTTTCTCTATTTGAGAACTGAAATGCGATTCATTACGCATTGACGAGGGGGAAGTAGGTTTTAGTTGTCTTTCTTACTCCAGTTTGTTGATCTATTGGTACGTAAGCCAGATAAAGGGCTGGTGTCATTTATGATGGCTGCAGGGTTTTAATTTGATTTGTGCTTCTGGGAGGGATGATGTCTACCTGGGATTGTCTTAACTGTGTGCCGATTAGCGGAGTGTAATGAGACCGGCTGGAAATGCATCACGGCTGCTGTGTTGCTTACATTCAGTGGGAACTTGCCCCGAGTCACCGTCACGATCAGTGATGGTAGACTGTAACGCGTCATCTTCATTAAGTTCACCACTGCCGGCTGCGGTATAGGACCTGGGCTTGAGGTTTGGTTGGACAGTGGGCTGGGTTAGGTGCAAGACAACTTCCAATAGTTCGGAGAGCTCTTTGATCTCATCTTCGCTCACGGTCAACAGATTTTAAATATCACTTTCTTCTGTCTTTTGTGGTCATTGTACAAATTGATAAATGCTGGCACCCATAAATTAGTCTGTGTGAAACAATACAGCTCTGGTTAAAGGTTAAGATTGTTTCCATTTCACTTTCCTGATTGTCTTCTGTGAGGCATGCTGGAAATGTTCCCCATCTCCAGCTGGCCTGGCCCCAGATTGGAGCTTCAGTCATGGACACCTTCACAGGGCTTATTGTCCAGCAGATGAGGAATGAGTGTGTCCTGGGGAGGGTTAGCTACGTATGATCCTGGGGAGCACATCCCCAAAACTGCTCCGTAGCACCTCCCAGTTACCGCTAAGCGGCTCCATCAGTTAGGCTTAGTGCTTATGGGAGATGTTAGGATAGGTCTAAGGGACTCTTATGTGTCTCTGAAAATGCTTTTGCCTGCCTCTGGATAAACTTCCGCTGGCTGTTTTGCTCTTGATACCTGAGGTATTCACACCCAGCCCCGTTTCTCCACTCAGGACATTGGCACATATTCGCCCTTGGGTGGGGCAGTAGCACTGGAGCAGAGCAGCCACTGCAGCTTTGCCGGTTGTGAGCAGTAGGCTCGCAGTTCCTCCTCAGTTCGGTACGACTCCTGCTAATTTGGGTTTGGTTTTTTGTGCTGTTCCCACAGTTTTATCTGCTTTCATACCACCATCCACCAGAACACTACATCATTGCTGACATTCTGGGCAAAGGCATCCCATGGCTACCTTGGCCGGTCCTCTCTTGGCACTAAAAATGCTTCTCCCACTAGCTGCTTCAGGAGTTTCATCATGAGAAACTTTACCAGCACGAATGAACGGAGCTCCATTCTAGGACCAGACTAGCTAGAAAGAGAGAAGGATTCCACTGCGATCACGTCTCCCGTACCTCATCTCAGTCTTGGCATGTTAACAGCAGCAAAACCTTTCCCAGACCTGAATTACTTCTTGGCGTAATTTTGAGAATGTCATAGTTCATCTGTTTTGCATATTAAATTTGGTATCCAAAATCTGTAGAGACATGTTGGTTTTTTTGCATCTGGCTAGACAGCTGATGTAGAATATTTGTTAACAGCTGGTGTTTTAATTGCCCCCTTTAGTCTTTCAACGATTATAATTTCTGTTCTGTGTAGGATGAATTACATTTTGCACTGCACTATAACTGAACTGCCCATCTCTGAGATGCATCATTCGTGCAAAAGGGCTGCCTCCCATTAGCTGCCCTTGTTATCCCATTCAGATACCTGCAGGAGGTGGGATTCACAGATGCTATCCTTGATGTCAAGTCGCAGCGAGTCAAAGCCCTCCTGGGTCTGACCAGTGACAATGCAGAGAAACTCAGTAGCAAGAACCCTGAGCGGATGATCAACGGCACCAAACCGGCCCACAAGGGTGGTGGAATCTTGGGGTGAGGAATGTTCTTTAATGGAGGTTCTGGAGAGGGCAAGACTGTAGATCAACTGAATGTAGAGGATCCTTGGGTCCTATGCTCAGATTGGTCTTTGACTTATGATCTCGAACTGAGTTCAGTCTTAACTAGTAAATTTATTTGCCAGTCACCACAGGTCTTTGAAGATCATTCAGCTTCTCTCCTTGTTTTTGCCTTTCGCGCTACACCAGTACACTGATTCAGTCTTCTCACTACAATCTTTTTATATGCCGTCAGGAAATCTGATCTGGCAGATTCCACATCCACATCCTCTGTACTGGATGCATTCAAGTTTATCGAGAATGCAGCAGCCGAGTTCAGTGACGAGGAAGACGACGACGACAGCGAGGGGAAGGACAAAACGATCATTGACTCTGCAACGGTGAGCCTCTGTTTGTCGTTTTGTCCAGAAGGCCTTCTCTGCTTTGAATAGACTGTCAACTCTTCAAACATGTCCAGAGGAAACAGCAGCAGTATGAGCCACTACCTTCAGCACCCAGTGTCCCTTGTTGACACCCTACAAAGGGTTTGTAGGGTGTGAGACGTCCTATTTCTTTAGTCTAACTGGTGTTTCTCATGCAGATTGTAAGGAAGAAGCCGTCATCCTCCTTGATACCACCACCTTGTCCCACCAATGATCCGGATACAGAGGAAGCCTTGAAGGGCTTTGACTTCCTGGGCAGCCCCGAGGAGATGGACACGTCTCCAGACTCCCGGAGTGCTGGGGATGGCACTGACTGGGGTGAGGCGGGACAGGGTGGGGCTCTTTTTTGGTGTCTAGGGCTCAATGCCAACAGATTTCTATGAACAGCTTGTCGTTCTTAGACCTTAGTTCAGTAATTAAGGCCGTAGACAGCCAGATACACCATTAATTTCTGATCCTGACCTAATTTTTCTTTATGACAAGTTTTGGTTACTGTAAATATTTTTTTTGTACCTGTAGCCCAAATCAATTATAAAAGGGAGGGGGAAAACAAGCTTGTGTTAGGATGTCCCATCTGTCCTTACATGCCAGTGTTTGCTCTGTTGAAATACACCCTTGCCTCAGGCTAGTCCTGGGCTGCTTGTTTGTTAGGTAATTCTCTCCTGTTGTGACTCAAGTTATGCTGTGCTGTTGACTGAGAAGTCCGATAATCTAGAGTCAAACTGCCTTAGTTACTAGTGTAGGGCCAGGTCCCTCCTAGCAACTACATGTTTACCATAAGGATTTAAACTAGGCCACTCTCTCCCAATTGTGCTGCAAGCATATTTCTATGGCTGATTGTAAACGATGCCATAATATTAGTAAATTAACTGTATCTACACATTTTATGTCACTGTGTCTCTTAGCCCTAGCCACCTCTGTCCCCCGCCTAACAGTTTAAGAATGAAGGAAATGTTGAAGCTTAAAATTTCCCTAGAGCTGTTTAAAAGGTAAAGGCAAATAGGTTCAGTAAAGCTGAAGTATTCACCTCAAGTGACTGTCAGTCGAACCATATTCAATAAATAGTGATTCCTGAGCTCGTAACACACACACACACACACACACACACACACACACACACACACACTTCGTCCTTGTGAGTCTATTTAATAGAAAGTGTAGAGGAACCTATAGTTTAATGTACAAGAGAGATGTGTTAACCAAGCAGAATGCATTACTTTAGCTTTTTAGATTTTTAGGGGCCTGTTCTTTTAAAGAAGTCTTTCCATTTGCTGTGCTCTAGCTCTGCTTAGCAGTGCCCTGTGTGGCCAGCTTTGGCAGTACAGAGACCTGGCCATCTGCATAATCATAAGCTTTGAATGTCCTGAACCGTGGCTTATCGTGAGATCCTGCTCTAGTGTTCACTCTGCCCTCCAGTCCTAACACCATACACCCAGTTTGAAAGGGGAAAAAGTTGAGCTGTTTCCTTCTGTAATTGGTGCATCTTCCTCTCACTCCAGCCATGACACACAAACTGCAGAAGGAGTAATGCCGTTTTTGGCTTAAATTGCCGCTTTGATATACTGAGCTCATGAATGGATGCTTTCCGCAGTCGTTCCCAGAATATGTGGTGATGTCTTAAGTATTGTCCCCCCTTTCCCCAGGTTTGTAATGCTGTGGTTTGTCTGGGTGCCATTCGCTCTATGTTAATCAGCAAATCCACATGAGACTCAGCCATTGTAACCTCATATCCAAAGACCATTTGGCTCCTTGTGTGATCTTCCCTTCTTTGCACGGTGAAACTGACCCCGTCCATCTCAGCGTGCCAGTTGGCCCACTTTTTTCCTGGTCCTAGCAATAGCAGTATCTCTGTGAGGTTACCTGCCTGTCGAGCCTAGACCTGGGTCTGGGAACAGGCTCTTCTTTCAGTCCACGATCTCTTTGGAGAGTGATGTTCTTAGTTCTTCTGAACGGGACTGAACGGCCTGTCGATCTGTGTGTCCCCCCCCCCCCCGTTTAGAGAAGGAGGATCTGTGTCCCATGACAGAGGCCTGGGATGTGGACCAGGGCTTGATAACCAAACTCAAGGAGCAGTACAGGAAGGAGCGTAAGGGGAAGAAAGGGGTGAAGAGTAAGTGCCTGAGGGCGCCCTTCCCTTTGACGAGAAGCGTTTCATGAGAGAAAAAAGGGGAATCGTGGAGAAGCATCGCCTCGCCTCTCCCTGTCCCTCGCCTTCTCAGCTTTTCACCGATTCCTGAACTCTGCTTTCTGCATCTCCCTCTGCATCCTCCAGCGCATAACGGCGACTTTAATTTCCTTCACTCCTGGCATCTGACCATGTGGTTTCCAGCTGATTCACGGTCCTTCATCCTATATGGTCCCACATCTTCTCAGTTGACTGAGTTTCTCTGTACCTGCCTTGTTCAGTTTCTCGCTTGCTCTGGCGAGTTTTCTTTTTTTTCTGGTTTGCTCTGTTTGCTTTGGTTTGCCTCCGTCATTCCAGGCAGCTTTTTGTTCACGCACATGCTCAGAGACATGCTCAGACAGGCACGCTCTCTCTTATCTTCTGCTTTATCTATGACACTTTCCCCTTCCTTTTCTCCACCCTTCACCTTTACTTAGGTTTTCCCGATAGTTTGCATCAATTGCAACACGGTTGACACTGCCTTCTGATTATGAGAAGCTGTGTGTGTGTGTGTCTACAGTCATGCCTGGCCTGCTGCTGTGCCTCATAGAGCAGTGTTTCGTAATCTGGTTCTTGGGGACCCACAGACTATGCACATGTTTGCTTGGAGGGAGCAAAAATGTGGACTGTTTGGCAGGGAACTCGGAGGGAGCAAAATCATGGAGCGACTGTGGGTCCCCAAGGACCGGATTCTGAAACACTGACATAGAGCACAGTCACCTATCCCTTACCACCCTCTGCTGGAGGTACTGTTCCTGTTCCCATGATGCCTGTTGTCTACCTTCACCTTCCCCCTGCTTTCACCTTTTTGCTGATGCTGTTCATTTTCCCACAGTTGCCTCCTGATTTAGGAGGAAGACTTGGTGTATGTGCTAAGAGTGTTTCTCAAATCCCCCCCCCCCCCCCCCAACATTCCCAGGGCCAAATCGGTCCAAGTTACAGGACATGTTGGCAAACCTGAGGGATGCTGAAGACCTACCACCCATGCAGCCATCGGTCACGCCGCCCACACGGACTCCTACAGCCAGACTCGCAGAGCATGAGCCCAGCCATAGTGATGAAGGTTGTATGCACCTCTTTAGACTTCCCAAACAAAGGTGGGTGGTTATCATGAGGAACTGACAGTCTTTGACCTTTTGCCGTACAGTGGAAACCATGACGTTCCCCCCAGCAACAGGGAAGCCCTTCATCATGACTAGCGACGAGGCCATGGAGACCGAATTGGGGCTGGGGGAGCTGGCAGGCCTGACGGTGGCCAATGAGGCCGACACCCTGGCCTACGATGTGAGTGGAAAGTAGAGTAGGTGGGAGTAGCCCCAAAATCACTCCAATGCTGCTCTCAGTACCCATCCTGAATTTGTGAGGATCCAGCTGCACTCGGAGCAAGTGTGTTAAACTGGTAGGACTCCATAAGCCAGGGTTCCCCAATTTCAGTCCTGGAGGGCCAGTTAGCAACAAAGTTTGCAGATTCCCCTACTGTGTCCACAGACATGGGCCTTCAGGACTGGATTTAGGGAACCCTGCCATAAGGCTTTATACTCTGGTAGATATTCTGTTCACTAAGCACTTGACTATCCAGATGTGTCAATGTGGAAAAATAACAGCCTTAAGAAGATTAAATCGTCTAGAACCAATGAAGGCAAGCTGACTCGAATCTGGGTCTGCTCATTCACACTCGCTCGTTCATCATGTGGGCGAACTGTAAATTGATTCGCCCACTTCATTTGGCAGGATTGAGCGTCACACAGGGACACTGGGTGCTGAAGGTAGCGGCACATACTGTTGCTGACATTTCGGCCCAAAGTTTTCTCTAGACACGTCATATGTCCAAAATTTTCACTCAGTCCCACCTCAAAGAGTTCTCTAACATGCTAAGGCGCCTTTCAGTTAGTCTGACCTTTCGATCTGTCGCCTCCCAGATTTCCAACAACAAGGACGCATTGAGGAAGACATGGAATCCCAAATTCACGCTTCGGAGCCACTTTGATGCCATCCGGGCCCTGGCTTTCCACCCTCTGGAGCCTGTGCTAGTGACTGCATCAGAGGACCACACTCTCAAGATGTGGAACCTCCAGAAGACTGCCCCAGCCAAAAAGTACGAGGCCCTTTGCACGTCGTCCCAAATGCCCTCTGCTGGCTGTTATCTCTAACCAGCTTGACCGCAATGAGCATGTGGAGGAGACTGTTTTAGTGTGACCTCTAGGGGGCGGCCTGCCTTCTCTGCTTGTGGAGCCCTGTGCAGCATCCTTGTTAGACTCAATGCTTGTTTTGCTCCCCCCCCCCCCCCCCCCCAGGAGTGCCTCCCTGGATGTGGAGCCAATCTACACCTTCAGGGCACACCGGTGAGTATGTTCCCCTGCAGAAGACTAGAGGATGATGATGGCGTAGTTAATGAAAGGAGAATTCTGCTAACCTACTGGGTTTGGCTGTTTGGCATTCTTAAGTGTAGCTTGTTTGGTAGTGTGGGGATAGGCGCCTGTCTGGGTGTAACACTGCCCCCTGCCCATCTTTTAGGGGTGCTGTGCTGAGTGTGGTCATGAGCGCCTCGGGGGAGCAGTGCTTCAGCGGGGGGGTTGATGGAACCATCCAAAGCTGGAACACGCCTAACCCCAACATTGACCCCTATGACTCTTACGGTATGTGTTGCCACTGTGCTGCTACTGAATATAAGTATGTGCCCTCATATTTGTAGTGTTTCAGGAGGCATATATATAGACTATACCCAAGGTCATCTTGAAATGGATCAGAACCATTTAAATGCATTCGTCATTTAAAGTGGAGTGTTGGACTTCATAGCAATAGTACTGCAACACCTCAGAAGGGCCTTCACATGACTGATTTCTCCTTCCCTCTTACAGAGCCCTCTGTTCTGCGGGGGGTGCTGTGTGGTCACACGGATGCCGTGTGGGGCCTCGTGTACAGCTCTGCTCACCACCGCCTCCTGTCTTGCTCCGCTGATGGCACAGTCCGGCTGTGGAATGCCGCAGACGCCTCTCCCGCCCTTGCGGTCTTCAACGAGAGCAGAGGTTAGATCCAGCAGACATACTTACTGCTGAAATACTCGGCTTCTGGCATGCACTGCCTCCTACAGGTCACCCTCTGAATTGCGTTTCCTGTTGGGTCCTAGCATGTTGAAAACTGTTTGTCTGTCGACTTTCAGGTCAGGCTATGCCCAGTAGGGAATTGATTCTCAGGTTCTGTAGGTAGTATTTGTCTGTGCCGGCAAGGCAAATATATTATGAATTGTAACTGAAGATGAATATTTTCTGTCTGGAGTGTTCCTGGGAAGGATTTTTTTTTATTGGTGACAGCTCCTCAATTCTGTGCTCCAGAGCTAGGCATCCCCTCCTCAGTTGATCTCGTGTGCAGCGAACCGGCCCACATGGTCACCTCATTCAGCACTGGCAGGATGGGTCTCTTCAACATGGAAACTCGTCAGTTGGTCCTCAGCCTGGAATCTACTGTGGAGCCAGGTACAGCACCACCTGCTGGTGGGAGGGTAGTTGGGCAAGCATTTCAGTAACACTAGTTCTCTTGGAGCATTGTTCATCAAGTGACTACTAACCTCGTCCCACAGCTGTGTGCTGCAGTCATTTCTTATTGCTCCAATGAGTCATTGTGCTGTAGTAAATTTTACCCTATTATGTTCCAGCAAACTTTAATGTTTGCTGCTGATGACCCAGCTAAAACGTCTTCGCTAGGGTTGTGTTCCTCGCAGTATCCGCAATGACAGGCGTTGTTTCCCTCTTATCTGCCCCCCCTCCCCCCACCCCCCGTCGGCTTCGTATCTTTGTCCCTCAGGCTCTTCCTGCCGCATTAACAAAGTGCTGAGTCACCCCACCCTCCCCATTACCGTCGCCGCTCTGGAGGATCGCCACATCAAATTCTTCGATAACAACACAGGTACCATTTTCCCTCCTCCAGCCGATGATGGAATACATTCTGGATGTGTAAGAGGCGCATCATACAATGCTCACAGAAAGTCTTGGGATACTCGCTTAATTCTGTAAAAATGCTGCAAATGTGTTAGTAGTCCATTAACAAGCAGTGTTAAACATATCTGCACGTCTTCCATACAGACATTTTCATAATGTCATAAGTGTCATAATGTTTTTGACTCACTCATTCAGTTCTGTTTACCATTTTGCTCCTAATTACAATCGTAGTCACTGGCTCCCAAAGGGCTAGTAAACACATTTGGTGTTTTGTGTTATTGCAAAAAGTGTTACTAATTACAAAGCACCCAACGAGACTACTTGTCAATGGACTTAACTCAGCAAAGCTCTTTTAGAGCTATAATTTGGGTTTGTTTATTACTATCTGAAATGAATGTTTTACTCAAAACTACGGTTTGTTTCTAATGTGATATATGTAGTAAACATGAATAATCTGCAATAAATTTGCAATATTGTTCTCAATAAAGCAAGCATCCAATGACTTTCTGTAAGCACTCTATATAGTCATTTATTATTAAATGTATTGTCTATTTCATAGCTTCCCATAGCATTCAGTAACCTTAATTCATTAGTGTACTTAAATTTTCAGGAAAGCTGATCCATTCCATGGTGGCCCACTTGGATGCGGTCACAAGTCTAGCCATGGACCCTAATGGACTGTACCTTATGTCTGGTAGTAAGTATCATACCCACATCTGTGTGTTAGAGTTAGTCTTAATTTACCTGGATTACTGCATAGGAAGTGAGTATAGATAGTGAAACTTTTGCACTTTTACCTCTGTACAGCAGAGGGCAACACAATCCATAGTCTTCAGCATCTGAATTGCATCTACAGGTTCCATGTAAATTAAAACTCAGGTGTCATTTTGATGTTTATCTCCCATTACCCATTCTTTCTTCCTCGTTCAAGGTCATGATTGTTCCATCCGCCTGTGGAACCTCGAGAGTAAAACCTGCATCCAGGAGTTCACCGCCCACCGGAAGAAGTTTGACGAGTCCATCCACGACGTGGCGTTCCACCCGAGCAAGTGTTACATCGCCAGCGCTGGTGCCGATGCCCTGGCCAAGGTGTTTGTATGACACGGATGTGCGCAGTCTCCCTGGGGCCCGAGCACCATCATGGCCAGGGATGAACGGCAAGAGAGGCGAGATGGGGCTTAGGTATCAGTCACCCCCCCTCCCCAGCGCCCACCAGTCAGCTCTGCTCCCTTTCAGCTTTTCATTTGGGCCAAACCTGAGGTAGCCCTGGATATGGACTGAAGTGGCAGGGCTGTGGTGAATTAGAGGAGAAGATTTTGCATCGAGTGGCACAGATTTTTTTTTTTTTGTTTTGACCCCCCCCCCCCCACCTGCCCTCTGCCCTCCCCCCCTTCTCCATCCAGGCAGGCCTGGGTGCTACCTGGCAGGGACAGCTCAGCCCATCTGGGAGGGTCCCGGATGAGCTCTGTCGGTAACATGCAGGATAAGGCAAGGCTCAGTCTCTTCAAATGCGGGGCGGAGGGGGGGTGTTTCGGTTACTGCACATGTCCTGCGTGTGTGGACCTGTGCACTGTTCCCTACCAACAGCAAGCCCCCTCCCCCTTTTTAATACAATTTTGGGTTGTTGTAACATGGTCAGAAGAGTAAAGGCGTGCCATGACTGCCATTAAATCCTGTATGTGCCCCCCCCCCCCTCCTTGCTTCCAGGAGCCACTCGCCTGCCCAAGCATTTGTTTTTAAACATGTTATGAAAATGTGCCTTTGCTTCAAAAGGGTCTTAAAGACTATGTTATTTTTACCAAATGTTTTTCTTTGGAAAGTTGGGGATGTCAGTTTTAACAAAAAAAAAACATTGGATGTAAAGTTACTTGCTCATAATAAACAGAAATATATATCCAGTCTTAATCCTCATGCTCAAATTTGGCTTCATTTGACTAAATGTATAACTGACAGGGGCGAATTGACCTGGAAAAGTCATTGGCTATCAGGCCTTTGCCAGTGTGCCCATTGGCTGCTTTACCTTCATCCCATTTGGCTTCTGGACAGGTTGGCTCCTCTCAGCATCTGCTTGGCTGAGTTACGGCCGCCGGTTCTCAGCAGCTGAAAATTGCTTTCCGCAATTACTGTGATTCAGCTTGTAATGTGTACTAAGGTCCTTCTGGACCTGTTCATTTTGAAGATTGGCATGTTTTTGCCTCTGCAAAAAGATTTATGGAGCTAGCTTTTATGAGCTCCTGATGTATGAGTTTCTGCCTTGAAGTCGTATAGGTAATCTGTGTTGTCTTACCACATCACATGGAATTCATTCTAAAAAGTAAATCCCTCCACTTTGCACAGCCCACCACAAAATCAATATGACTCACTGCGGACTAGTAGCCCATCGAAATGCAGGCTCATTTCTTTAAGATGGCCATGCCTACAGCTCGTCACTGTCCTAACTTTTATGCCACTGTCTTCTAGGGGCAGCTATTGTTTGGTGTGATTCAAGATTCAAAAAACTTTATTAATCCCCGAGGGAAATTGCTCTAGCTTGGTCATACAGTTGCTCAATATATAAATAAAAAAATTTAATAATAAAATAAAATAAAGTGCGAATAAAGGAGAAGGTAAATTAAGTTGGAAAGTAATAGAAGGGAGAGAAATAAGAACAGAAATAAAATTTAAGAGAACTAAATTAAAATAGAATTGCAATAAAAAGTAGAAATAGAAAAAAAAAATAGTGATTAGACAGCTGTTACCAGCACCTTGCCCACCCATTCCACAGGGGTCTTATTTGCCGAGGACTGGCACAGTCGACATTTAAAAATATCACTTTACTGTTAAGAATGGTGTTTTTGTCCCTGGTTGTTGGCTCTGTAGAGTATAACTTACTTTTAACTTCTGTCTGTAGTGGCCCAAATGACCTATAATGATGCAAGATTCCTAGGCGATTCTAGTTCTTGGTGCTTTGAAAGAGGTCTGAAAAGTCACCTAAAATAATTTCCAAAAGATATAGAAGTATTTGCGCTATACGCAATTGTATGCCATATACTGAATATTATGGGGCGGCACGGTGGTACAGTGGTTAGCACTGTCGCCTCACACCTCTGGGACCGGGGTTCGAATCCGGCCCAGTTCCATGTGTGTGGAGTTTGCATGTTCTCCCCGTGCCGTTGTGGGGTTTCCTCTGGGTACTCTGGTTTCCCCCCACAGTCCAAAGACATGCTGAGGTTATTTGGAGTTCCTTAATTGCCCGTAGGTATGTATGTGTGAGTGTATGGTGTGTGAGTGTGCCCTGCGATGGGCTGGCCCCCCATCCTGGGTTGTTCCCTTCCTCGTGTCCGTAGCTTCCGGGATAGGCTCCGGACCCCCCGCGACCCGGAACGGGTAAGCGGGTTGGAAAATGGATGGGTACTGAATATTATGCATGTGCCTGGCATGAATGGGTGTGAGTTTGTGCTGCCTGTGCTGATGGTGGGGTGTGTTACTGGTGTCATGCAGTAGGCCCAAGGGAAAGGTGGTGGCCTATGTTCTATAGCAGATAAGTGACGCTAGCAGGGTCCCCAGCGAAGGAGCCCCTCGTCCTTGTATGTAAGAAGTGAATCGTGGCTTTATTGCAGGAACTGAGCACAGCAGTTGCACCACCCAACAGTACACATGGGTGTTCTGAGGACTGGTACGAATGACAAACTGCCACATGACTGTCTGTTACTGACTATATCTGTTGTCTCATGAGTTCCTGAGTGGTGATGGGGAAAAATCTGTTCGCAAAGTTGGCATCTTGGTAATAATAACGCAAACAGTGTTTTAATACGTTTTATTAAAAATTCCAGTACAATACTATTAATGTTTTGGATATTTAAAAATCACAAGCAAGATTTAATGTGCATATGTACAAATAGGGGAAGAAAAGTTTTATAAATATTTCTGCTATGACAATCTGCATCATGACCAGATAACAGGAAAGCAATTAAATTTATAAAAAAAATATATATATCAGGTCACTTATCAGTCTGTTTAACTGAAAAGCACAGTTGGAGTTACGGTACCATCTGAGAAAATAAAATACAAGGGTAATGTGTTTTTTCCCTTTTATGAAAATGACCATCATTGCAAGTTGGGCCTAAGTGAATTAAGTTGATCTGAGTTAGAGGCCGAAGTGCTATTCAGTTGTACATAGGTCTCTCTGAGAAGCAGAACTTTAACAGAATGAGAAAAGGCATAAGGCAGTGAGTGCACAACGCCTGTCTTTCACTCTACGATCCTGCTTCCTCTTTTTTTTTTTTTTTAAGAAATAAGCCTTTTTATTATTGAAGATCAACAACATTTGATCACAAGACAATTTAATCACAGCTATGTTTCGAAGTGAATCTGTTAACGGCTTCATACCCAGACTAACAATAGTTAAAGATGGCTATAATGTTTTAAGCCCGCCTGGAATATTCCTGGAAAACACTAGATGTTGAGACATGAGGCCCCACATGTAAAGAGAAGGAAATCCAGGACTATAGACCAACGTCAATCCAATGACCCACTTACCCTGTCCAGAGAACCACCTTCCACCCCCACCGCCCTCTCAGTTCCTTGGCTGGGAGTTGAACTCCTGACAGATGTTGTGAATAATCTTGGGCACGAACTTGTAGAGGTTGTCGAACTCATCCACAAAGAAGGAGTGCTCCTTGTCTGGGTCGGTGGCGATGTCCTCCAGCTCATCCTGGGCAGCCCAGGCAATGCCGATGGAGTACGCAATCACACCTGTAGGGGAGAGGGACCCGGACGGCTGGTTAGCCTCCCTCCTGCCGTTACCTCAAATGCACCAGGGCCAAATGGCATCAGAATTAGTCACAGGTGTGTACAGAGTAATCATGTGGTGCCCAATGCCTGTAAATTCTTTAAATAACAATTGCTTATGTTATGTAATATGAATTTGCAGAGCTGGACGGTTACCGAGGTAAAATCATGTCTGTTGCTCAAAGATATTGCAGCTGCCAGTCCTTCGGGACCCACAGACAGTCCATAAAAACATGGACTGTCTTGGGTGGTCCCTGAGGATGACATTGCGAAATACTGACTGGGCTCCGGTGACTGTGGCCAGGCTTGTAGCTGTGGAAAATCAGCCCCCCACCCCCAGGAGGACCTTCCACGCACCGGCACGCCGGACGGCCAGAGAGGGCGCTCTGACGTCATCGTAGGAGCGGCCGTCGGTGATGACGATCATGATCTTGCGCTTATTGGGCTTGGACTTGCTGAAGAGCTGCTCGGCGGCGTAGGTGATGGCGGCGCCCGTGCTGGTGCCGCCGCTCCAGTAGTTGATGCGCTTGATGGCGGCCAGCAGCTCGGCCTTGGTGTTGTGCTGGCCGAAGGCAAACTCCAGCCGCTGCTCGTAGGTGTACTGCACTGCGCCCACACGCGTGTCTGTGTCCGAGATCTCGAACTCGCGCGTCACATTGGCCACGAACTGAAGCACGGTGCGGAAGTTGCCCGTGCCGACGCTGCTGGAGCCGTCGATGACGAAAGCGATGTCGTTGGCGTTCAGGCAGGTCTTGCTGCACACCAGTCGGTCCGTGTCGCACACACGCTTCACTAGGGGCTGCACGGCCTTGCGGAGCCCGAACCAGCTCGGCACGGGCAGCGAGAAGAAGCCGTTGGTCCTGCACACCGCCTACGGGTAGAGACGCGGAGACGCAGGCCAATCAGAGAAAGTTATTTTCCCTAAACATCCTGCTCACACGTCACGCGCCATGAGGCTGCCTCTGCCCGTATCACCTTATCCACAAAGTTGGCTTCCACCACGTTCTGCTTTTCATTCTCGTCAGCCCCCTCGACTGTGACAAAGAAGATATTGATGCCGGATTCCCGGGCCAGTCGGGATGCTTCCTCCACCTTGTCCGTAGGCCAGCCATCCACTAGCACCACGGCCACATTTGGTGCACTGCCTCTGTTGCCATTGGCATCAGAGAAGAAGTGCTTGTTGACGTAGGCGAGGGCCTTCCCTGTGGGACCACACGGGGTAGCATTGAGCTGCTTCAGGCAGCAACACCACTAAACAGGCAGGGCATGTAGGCACCAAGGCATGATGATGATGATGTGATGGTAAATGCTAAGATTCAGTAATTCTTAGAAATAATCTCAGAAGGACATGCATCTTAAATCATTAGCTGTGATACCTTGTGCCTGGTCAGCACCCAGTCCAGGATGTCATATTCTGAGACCAGCACTCTGTTCACTACTACCCTCTACTGGATGCAGGTGTATGATAATTAATGCATAAGTTTGGTGTGCTTGTGCAAGGTTAATGCTAATTACTAAACTATATATTTTTTTTTTATGCAATACGTTGGTCATCAGTGGGTAAAACAGAATTTACTTGTAAAGGTTTGGGTGGGGGGGGAATTCAGGGGCTTATTGACTGTGCAATGAAACTAACAAGCTTGTTTGTACAATGTGGGCGAGAACATCTGGCATGGAAGGAAACGTCAACACTGGCACCCCCCCACAACCACCACCTGTGCTTAAGTTCCAGGTCTGTAATTTGCACAGCAGTGGGAGGGCAAACTTAGACCCCATCCTAACTCAGCCTCAGATAAATAGCTGTCGTTAGTTTCACTAAAACCAATCTTTTTCTTTTTTGTGAAGTGGTTTGTGTCAAACGCTAATGAAGTCGGGAAATTGACACTGACTCTAACGTGGGAAAATTACCTCAGACCTGAACTTTTCACTGAGACTAATTTTACAGTGGACAATAAAATTCTCGCTCAAATGACCAATTTCAGCTATAAACACAGAAGAGAGAGATTTCTGCAAAAATCAAATCACTTCTATATTCACCACAAAAAAGTGAATTTTATTTTTAATAATAAGACCACTATACAGTATAACAATTTGCATTGCATGATTATTTGCTGTATCAAACATGAGTAACGACGTCTCCCCAGTGGAGGAATATTCAGAATGGCAAATTCAATGCACCCCAATTCTGGTAGAGAAACCTACTCACCCACATTGGAGAGCCCCCCCTTCTGGACGACCTTGTCTATTGCTGGTTTCAGGTCTTTTGAGCTAGTGTGGGCCCTCAAACTGAACTCTGTTACAGGATCATCTCTGTCTCAGTGAGGAAAAAAGCAAAACAAAACATCTGTGGTCTCCCATGCCACCATATTTAAGTAAGAGTCACCCCACCCCCCTCCCTTTTTGACGAAAACATAAATAAATAAATGCAAATTACAAACCCAAATCAGAAAACGGTGGGATGGTATGTTAAATTAAAATCAAACTGAAAACAGTACTTTGTTAAATAAAAAAACAACCTTCTTTTGAAATGTGTTGCAAGAACCAAAACTGGAATATGTGTTTATTTTGTGAAAAACAATAAAATTCATGAACACAGTAAATAATGTGCTGTTGTATTGTTTGCAATGTAATACAGGTCAAAGAATTTAAAGTACTGTTTTCAGTTTGATTTTAATTCAACATACTCTCCCAACTTTTTCTGATTTTGGGGTTGCATATGCCCCTTGTGGATGGGAGAAGCACTTTGATGAACAGGAGTTGTTGGCCTTCTGCGTATGCCTTCTCTATTCCATCACTATGCTTTGTACCCACACACCTGTATCAGAATGGATTTAATGTACTGTGTAATGTAATGTTTATTCCTAGACAAACATCTCATGGCATATAATTCATAGGGCACATGACCTGATGGAGATGAAGCTCATTTTCACTGCTGATTTGAAAGTGTATCGTTCTGTATGTTGTGTTCAGTAGTGTGTCAGTGGGACACAGTACATCAGAGGAAGGGTGATACCCATGACTGACTGACTGACTGACTGAGAAATGGGTGCCTCCCACCTTACCCGTATTGGACGATGCCCATCATGGGCCCAACGACGCCAACATCGATGGCCTGTGACACCATGGACAGGAAGTCCTTCTGGATTTTGAAGCGGCGCTTGCCGATGCTCCAGCTGCCGTCCACCAGGAAGGCGATGTCCACCTTGCAGTCTGTGGTGGTGGCACCAGGATAGCAACAGAACAGGAGATACAGAGCCACATGTTTATACCAAAAAATCATGGGAAAAGGTGACGGACTGATTCAATTACATAAAAACAGAAGTGGACATGCAAAAAATATCTAAACTAGTTATGACAACTGTGTCAAGCAATGATATGCTTTGTATAGGGCAAAACAATTATAATAATTGTACAAAAAAATGGATCGTTGATTGGGAATGAATGGGCAACTGGTCATCAGACAGCATCTGAGCTGAACCATGATGAATCATTTTGACAAAAGCAGTTTTGAAACCTACTTGGGTCTCCTTGTGATGCAGGATCTGGTGTCTTGGGCAGGGAGTCTTGTTCATGAATGCTGAAGCCTGTGAGAAGCACATTAAACCCATTGGATGTGTCTCCCCAGGCAGCCATGCCCAGTACCAGCTGTCTATGGGCCAGGCCTAGCACGTCATGTACCACAGAATATGGCCTCCATCAGTTTACCTCGATTCTTATTAAGAAAATTAGGTGCCTGATTCATCACCTGAACTTGCCACAGGAAACCTTTATATGGTGTGGGCACCTTCTCAGTATGTAACACAAAAGACACCTTATTTTCTCCACCGACCGAAGTTAAATAACCTGTCACACCAACTCACTCTCATTGCATCCCAACCCATCCTTCAAAACGAACATGTTCTCCCAATTGACAAATAAACAAATGGTACCAGCTATTAACATGAATCAGTAGATCCAAATTAAGGTAAGTACCTGCATACTTGGCTGGGCTCAGCATACACGCTGGCCACTCCTGGCTTAATCTTACCTGTGTAAAATCATGGATGAAAGCCTGAGCAAGCCGCACTAACCTCCATCGAAGGGGTTAACTTCTGGCTTCCAGCCATCAATGGGCTCGACTGTGTTGGAGATTCTTAATCAGTGATGTGTTCACAGCTCAGGGTTAACATTATTTAGATATAGCAAAGTTTGCCTGTTTGCAGCATCCTCATGCTAGCTGATATAGCAAAAGCAGCTCGGACCTGCTGATGTTTTTAGCATTAGCCTGCCACTATTGCATGGACTCAGGTGACATCTACGGCACCTCAGGCAATAAGGTGATGGCTGAGACACGCATGCAGTTAGACATGAGGGTCTGCACACAGGATGAAATAACAGGAAATAAGAAACAGTCTAATGAATGGAGTGTTGTGGGGGCAGGAAGCGGAGGGCTGTAGGGTGGGCTTATCTTTCGGGGGGGCCTACCTCTAGTGACGGTGTCCTCTGGGTGAAGCTTTTGGCCACGGTCTGCCTCTCCTGACCTCGAAGCTGTAAGGGGGGGGGGGGGGGGGGGGTTTGGCGGGG
>JAODKL010000062.1:5523712-5553969 GCA_026780765.1 Petrocephalus schoutedeni
AAATAAAAAGGCCTCCGCAGATGCCATACTACTGTCTTGTCCCCATCTCATTTGCGGTGCCTTCCTGCCCCACGCCACGCCCCGGCAGTCCCACGATTTACAGTCTGTACTTCACTGCTATCTAAAATGACCGTGATGCTAAAAATTACAGACTCCACAAAATCGACCCACAGAATACTTTTGGGTTTTTTTTTGGAGTAAACCTCGATTAAACTACATTCCATTGCCATCCTTATTTAGGCAAGTGCACACTTCACTAGCTGGTAAAAGCTACTGAAAAGGTTTTTGAAGAGACAGAACTGCTGACCTTCTGAGCCTATGTGTAACGGGGGCGGGGATGATGTCCTGTACACTTAATTCACCTGTGCCTTATTACCTTGGTCAATAGCTTAACCTCCAAATAAAGTCTGTATTCCTTTCTTTGTGTAGCTACACAGTACCAAGGCCATTGGTTCAGCAGTTGTGGTCAATGGGGTCTAACTGTAGTAAAACAGATGTAGCATATATCTGGCTTCTTAAGATTTATTTTTTTGTTAAAAATGTAAACTGACCTAGCCTAACCACATTCTGCTCTTCAGCCAGGATGCAGAGATGTTCATGTGCACCAGTTATTTTTGGAAAGCTTGCAGTTATTTAAAGCCATTTCTGGTCCCAATACCCAAAGTGCTTCAGACATTCCTGTTATGGTTGTCTTGGGCCGTAAAGTTTGGTTTCATTTTAGAACCCAGGAACTGTTCAGCTACAAATGTCAGAACTGGTAAATTCTGCTCCTTTAAACCCAGGCAGACCTTAGACTGGCAAGTAAAATACCATGAATAGGAGAAGTGGTTATAGAAAATGAATAGATGTATGGATGGATCTTCAGAGATATCATTGTTCTAGGAATAAAGTTCACTACAAAGGTCCAACCATCCATCCATTTTCTGTAACCACTTGTCCTACTCAGGGCCACGGTGGTCTGGAGCCTATCCCTGAGGCTACGGGTACAAGGCAGGGAACAACCCAGGATGGTGCACCAACCCATCGCAGGGCACACTCACACTATTCACACCTATCAGCAATCTGGTAACTCCAATTAACCTGTCATGCTGTTTTTAAAATGTCGGGGGAAACCAAAATCACTATAAAGTTCACATTTGTAAATGTTATTTACATATACTAGAGAATTCAACCAAATAACTGCACAGTTTGGGTTATACTGTTATTAACCAGATAAATACGCCTTTATCAGCCCACACATAAATTGGTGGTTTTTAATATGGCTCTTTCAGTGACCAAGTTTGACATCACTGCCCTACAATTAAACAAATGGCCACTTACGATACTGTCCATAGCCCAAGCGCCAGTCATTGTCAGAGGTGTCCGGTCTGTGGTTCCGTACTGAAGAGACACGGCAGGTTGTTCGGTAAGCATCAGCTCCATTGCAGGCAGCCAATCTACTTGACCGTGATTGGCTATGCCTGAGCCAATCAAAGCACTTCATGCATGACACATTCCACCTCACCTTTAACTCCTTGCAGCTAGTTTTGTGACTAAAATGCTAACAGATTCAAGAAGGCAATGGAAATAATGTGCAAAAAGATATCAGCAGGCAACAGAAGACTTCGAACAGCACCCCCTGCAGTTAACCTCACCTGCAGTCATGCGCGCTTCTGGCTGGTTCCAGGTGTTCCCCCTGTCCAGAGTCACATGGCTAACATCTGAACACGGAGGCAAAGGATTGGCCAGGAGGGTTAACAATCCCTTTTTACTGCAGCCAGTTGTAACTCACCATACACTCTTATTATTCAGCAGTTCTTTGCCATTTATTTACATTTAATATAGTATTACCCCTTCTTTGCACGCTGATTTACATTCTTGAACAAAAACCTCGGCAATTAAAGCCACACGGTAGATTTGTGCTGTAAATGGGCAGTTATTGTTAACTGTGAAGCACAATTCATAATGTATTACATTATGGTATTATTAGAACGAATTATAGCTATATTAAAGTAAGTGTGCAAGTAATTATGCCCTGAATGACTCCAGTATTAGATCCCTGGACTCACTCTGACTTATTCCCGCATAGACTTTTTCCCCCTGTGCTTTTCTATTACATGCGATACCTGTTGGTCTTCGTGGGGCAGCAAATCGATCTGGGTGCTGCTGTGTCAAAGGCAGCCATTCTCTCCTGGAAAAAGCTGCATGGAAGAATTACAGAACAGCTTTTTGCAGAAAGAGATATAGAGACAAGCAACCTCCATCAATAACTCCTCAGTGGCTGGCTATTGTAGTGGACCTCCTTTAACATTTTAGAAAGCAGGGCTGCTTAACTCTGTTTCAGGACTATAGTCCAGATGGGGCTTCTTCTGTTAACCAATTGGGACTGGGGGTGATTCCAGCACATGGTTTTGAAGTACCTGGTGATTCATTGGATAATGGAGTGCAAGCCTGAAGGCACTGTGCCCCCCCCCCCAAAGGCCAATGTCTAGGTAGATGAAGACCAGCCATTGGGTAGTTGATGTCTAGGTTGTTTGGAGCTCAAAAGTAGCCAGGCAAGGCTTTCAAGGTTAGCCATAGAAGACTTAATAAGCAGGCTGCATACATGTTGTGTTCTTGATGATGTTATCATTTTGTTTATAAATTTGTTGTAAAGCTAAGCTGAAGCTGGGGCTGCATTCAACAGAAGACCCCGTGTCAATGGGAAATGGATTTTTGGGCTTTGTCTTATAAGCATAGCAGGCACCCACTGAACCCTGTATAACTCTCATAGCTATAACAGTCCTTTGAATAGGCCAATCAAAACACCATCAAAATCTGTTTGTACAGCATGTTCCCAAACCAAGACTTCAGATTCCCTCACTGCCAGCTTGAGTTCACTGCATTGGCCATCAAAGGTGGGAACCATGCTGAATGCCCCCCCCCCCCCCTCCCCGGCTAATCGGCTGATGACACACGGAGGCGGGGGGAATCATCAACCCAGATGATCACAGCAGGGGGCCCCTTAGTTAAGAATTCACACTTGTGATAGAAACAGCCAGTGTTGGTTTTAATGTTCCAGAGAAGCTCTGTGTGCTACAGTAATGGCGTCCATCTGTATGAGGCTGTGAATATTCTCAGCTATCTCAGATGAAAGGCTCCGGTAGGCAAATAAATTTAAAAATTATAGCACAGATGAAAGCTCGACTGTCAATAGGGGTTTCTGGCTCTAGCACAAAGGACACCCGTCACCTGTTCCTAGCCGCTCTTGTCCTTGTGGGTGAGTCATCACTTTGACGGACGGATGTCTATTTATGTGGAAGATAGAAAACACATTTCCCATTTGACCGCGGTTTGCCTGGGCTTTTATCTTCTCAGGGGCTCCAACCATGCAGGCAGCAGCCATTGTTACTTGCAGAAAGGAGGTGGTGTTCACCTGTCACTCAATTTTGGCAGTAAGCTGGAGATCGTCTGGATACCAGTTTGCGTTCAGGATCAGTCCTTTCGCAAAGCGGGATTACCGTGTCCGGTTATGAAGATGGTGCTGCTTTCCGATACATTTAGCGCGCTGCTGTGTAGGCTGTCAGAGAGTCTACTTAACAGCCAGATTGAATGGATCATGAGCCCACGGGCACATGTGATTGGCAGGCACTCACTGGGGTTGGACTGAACCACTTGCTGGCTCCTCTCAGGGGGGGACGGCAGCACTCGGCCTGCAGAGCAAAGGGGCGTAGACTTAGCTCTATAGGACACTAATGGGCTACTCCAGACACCCGCTTCTTAATTATGAAAATATTTTTGAATATATAATTAAAACAGAGTCTGACCTTGAGCTAAATAAACCAGTACACCACACACTGACCTATGTCTAGGCAATCCACGCACCTGTCAATCGACCCATTACATTAAATTGCAGTAGTATCACATCCCTTCTTATCCCCAACTCCTCCCCACTGGGAGGGCAGGATGGGAGCGTCATGTCAGACGGAGACTGACCTGGGCGCATGGGAGGTCCAGCCGGCCGTCTGACAGCAGATCCCGACTCCGGTGTGTGTGGACCTGCATAGTGTAAAGAAAAAGCTCAGGCCCAGTAAGTGCGAGATCTATGTAGCCCTAATGTCCCCCACCCTTGGGGACAATTCTAGGATTTTTTTTAAGGTGGGGGGCATAAGACATCATAATTCATACTGAAAGGAAAACCTTTTCATTAGCCAATGATATGTTTCGAATCGGTAAGTGACAGGGTAGGAGGCCAATCAGCTTTTGGGTGGGTTCACCATGCCCCCATGGCCCTGCCCCTATATACAACCCTGAATCTCCTGCCAACATAAGGGTTGGGAGTCTTCACCCATGCATTTTCTGCTCTATTTACACCCGCATGTCCTGACAGAGCCCTGGGAGAAAGACTCACCACAACGAGGGAGCACGTGGGCCGGATTGGAGCAAGCGATCAGGTGTGTAAACACTGTGCAAGCAGCTGTGCACATACAAAGCAAGGCACACCATGCGGGGAACGGGGGAGGTACAGCAGTAAAAGGAATGGCACAAAAAACACGCCGATCCCCGTAGGGCCGCCCACTTCCTGTGTATGGTGCTGCCGAGTGGCCGAGGACAGACTACACGCATCAGGATCGAGTTACCTGGGATGACGCGAGGTGCAAATCTGCCTGTGAGGGTGGAGCTGCCCCTGAAAGCTTTGGGAAACAGTTTTACCATGATTAGTCGATGCTTCCCAGGCAACCTGAGGCACGTTTGCTTCTGCCCAGCCCACCAATCCCTTACCTTGAGATGACCCATCTCTGGGACCGCTCTGTGCCTGTCCTATAGCCAACGTTGAGATCAAGGAGAAAGTTGATATAGTTTAGGGATTACTGTAAACCAGGCTTTCCCAACCCAGTCCTTGGGGACCCACAGGCAATCCACATCTTTGCTCGCTCCCAGCTCCAAAAACATGGCCTGTATGTGGGTCCCCGAGGGCCAGGTTGGAAAACACTGCCGTAAACCATAGTCAGTTCTCCACGCTCCTCCTCATACCTGAAGGGGTTAGTTTGGTTAGTCTCGCCACCAAGCATGTCAAGGAGAGGCAGTTTAAGTATCAACTTTTACCTAAAACTGAGTCAAAGAGCTGCAATTAATACCAAAGCGGCATGCAAGAAACTGTATCTGTTTATATGTCTTCTTTTGTGTAGCAATTTCCATTATTGTTAGCAAAAAGATTAGATGAAAGGAAAACCCTAAATCTTTTAAATCAGAAACTAGATACCCGGCATGCTAAACAATGCTGTTCTTTTGTTAATTTACCTTTTGTGGGGCTCGTTTACAAAGAATCCATTTTTGAAGGCATCCATCAGGCACTCAGAAGGGATTTTACACATAGAGATGCTTCAGCATGTGTAGTGATGTATATAAAAGGACAAAGACCCAACACCCCGCTGTGGCACCCCAAACCCCGCATGCTTGCGAATCCCTTCTACCCAGGGTACAAAGGTGCCCAGCTTCACTTACTCGCACTGGCTGCGGCTGCCACCGAGGCAAAATACGGGTGACTGTTGCCTGGATCGGACACACAGAATTATGATTCAGGTGGGTGCGCTTGGGGACTTGAGTGGGTGTGGCTGGTTTCTAGGCCACTCCTGCCAAGGCGCTTTGATTGACTCCTTGCCTCAGCCTTGCGTTTACTGACATACTGTATCCAGTACCCAAATGGATCCAAGCAGAGGGTTTGAATTAGAGAGTAGGGTGAGCCGGAATTCCTCTCCGTGACACTGAGACGACGTGGCACTTCCACCACTGAAATGACTCATGTCACTGTGAATTCCCGAAAAAGCAATAGCACAGCCATCCGAAGCGGATGGATCCATCTGATGAGCTGGATATAGCCCTCTGACTACGACGGCCATATGCGGTAATTACGCAATGACCGCTACTGTTGCACCGATGAATCCGCTTCTCATCCACGCAGGACTCACCAGCATCCCGGACCTTGTGGGGCACAGCACGGGGCTTGACTGTTGTGCTAGTGGTGGAGGTGGTGGGTGGGGGTGTGCTCAGGGTGGTGGTCGACTCGGGTGTGGTCATGGTTGGCTCCGCTATCGTTGTTGCCGGCAACTCGGTGGTCGTTAGAGCGACTCTGACTTCTTTCTGACCTGAGGGCGGAGCTGAAAAACAGTGTTTAGAATGGTTGTACTCTTTTTTAGCTGCTGCTGAGCCAGGACCGGCCCACTTCATGGTCCTCAGCAAAGCCACCACTCCTGGTACACTAACCAGGGGAGGCCCTTACCCCAAAAACAAGCAGGAAATAACCACTGTGGCCCCCTCTGCCCGCGGACGTAAGCAACACACCGCTCTGACAGAATTCCTAAATTTCTAATTCGGATCGCTTCATGTTAACATATCAAATTAAACCCAATGGCACCCATGCTATAATAGGAAAGATGTAATTCACAACTGGCGCGGAGATGACCGCGTCATAAATACAGTCTAATCTGAAAAGCAGCAGCTGGTTGACGAATTAAAGTCATATTTTAATCAGAGGCTTTAAAGAAACATGGTTCCTTTCCCGTGAAAACATGAAGCAGGGTTGGCCTTCCAGATGTTATATGCACATTCACGTTATATGCGCAACAGTACATGCCATGTGACAAATGAACCAAGCTGGGCTGCAGCCAAATGTCAAGTTACCACCTCACCTATGTTCACTGAAGGGGAATGTAAGGGGGTGTAGTCCAGGGTGGAGGGATAGGTAACTCCTTTCTTTGGTTTGCCCACTGTTAAGAAGAAAGAAAAGAGATTAACGTGATCTCTGGCAAGTCTTTGGTTCTGAGCCCAGTCGAGTGTGCCTAAACGGACAGAAGAAAGTGTTGAAGTTTACGTTGGCTCTTTGACTAAACACCTGCTGGTTTATAATGGGTTGTCATCCTATTCTGTGAAAGCTGGTAACTGTACAACTATAAGCCCACAAACCTGCCCAGAATCTCTGGATGAAAGAATAAGTGGGTGAAAGATTGTGGGTGATCACAAGCAATGTAATGTGCTTTGGGTCCAAGTGCTAAACCCGCAGGGGGCTGACCCGACACTATGAAGGACTCCCTCCGCCTGGGCAAAGTCAGGGACGACACCCCGTTAGCGAAGCTGCCCCTGTAGACCGTTTGGCCTGCCATCTTTTTCACAATCACTTTCCCTCCGGAGTTGGTGATTATCCCCCTGCAAAAGCAACAACAGCATCTCAACACAATGTCTCTTAGAGCTGCTGTAACTTCTTTGGTACTGACGCTTTGGTGAACAAAAGCCTAGTTGTAGCCTCAAAGCTCTGCCATTTCTAACCTATATGTATTGGAAATTGTACCTTTTAAGGTAGAGGAATGAACTCCGCAGAACATCCCCAAGGTACAAATAACATAAAAGGACCCCCAATGGTTCATAGTCATAGTATATTTCTCTACCTTAAAAGGTACAATTACCTATAGGATACAATTAGCCTTCAGGGTACAGCCCCAGTGACAAGCAAAGGTACAAACTAGTACCCAGAAAGCTCTGATTCCCTGGCAACTCAAAGGTCACTTCTGTAGATCCCAGCTCACCCATGAATGGCCGCATTGCAGATGCTGGAGATGGAGGCATAGATCCCCGTCCCATACACTGGCTGCTTCGTCGCCCTGCAGTTGGCCGGGCACTTTGCAATGAATTCTGGGAGGTGGATCTCCGCGGCTCTCAGGTCACACTCTATGGGAGGCACCACTGCAGTGGGGAAAAGGTGGGACAGAGAAGTCAGCATCATGCCACAAGTCACAGCTCTGGGGAGGTCTGGGACACGGCATTTACTTGCCTTGTTTTGGCTTCCTGGTTTTCTGGATGTCTGGCCTGGCCTCTGCACCACAGGACAGCAGCAATGCTGGAGAGATGGTGTGAAATTCTGAATGGTACTGACTTGCTTTACTAGCAAATCCGCCCATGATGCTTTGAGGCTGACAGCTTTTGGGGATTATACAATCTGATATTGATAAGGGGAAGGGCACTCTCAGCCAATCCAGCCCAGGAGTGAGAGTCACCTGGCTGAACAGGTTCATGTCTGTTCTCTTCCACCTGACCCTTACTTTCCAAGAAGTTGTTTTTTTCCATTTGTAATGCTGAGTAAGCATGGACCTGAGTGATATTTTCAACACTAAAACATTACCCTGCACCTCCCACCCAAAATCCCACTGGTTTTGTCCGTGAGCAGAGTCAGCTTTCCCACAAATACTGTAAATACTGTGTAGCAGGTGCCCAGCTGAACATATCAGCCCCATGACATCACACCATACTACTTTACGGTTCTCAGCACATGACAGAGCCCCCCTCGGCAGTCTGACTGATGCATAATGGGTGTTTATTCCCCTCCATCCCCATCACTTTCTCCCTTCCCCACTTTCCTTACTGAAAGGTTAACAGTAGTTTTGTTATTCATGATAACAGAGCAGCTCACACCCTGCATTTTGGCTGAATGACCTCTGACTGGTCCCGTCGCCGTTCCCCAGTAATAAATCTAGATCTCCACATGCAAGTGCTTTGATCTTTAAATCCAAGGAACACAAACGCCTAGATGGTAGCCCACTTCACTGAAAGCTCTGACCATACGGATCATGAATCCTGTCTTTCTGTAACTCTCATTATAGACCCTACCAATGGAGATGGTAAATAGCAACGTCGTGTACATGATGGTGGTCTGTCTGGTCCTACTGCCCCGTTGGAGGAGGTCTGGCTTTCGTCTTGTCAGTCACACCTGCAAAGAAAGACGCATGTCAACGCACGTCCAGACAGCCAGCCTGCGGCCCTCCAGAAGCAGGGGCGGCGAGTGGCAGTCATCAAGGACCATGTGGGCCGGCTGCTTTCTCCTTCAGCTTGGGGATTACAGTGTTTAACAGCTAATTGATGGCCATCGTTATTAACAGTCAAATTACCTGATGTCTTCCGTAAATGAGTCACAAGCCACTAATAACTCCTGCTGTATAATAAGGCATTTGAGATCTGGGATGGCCCACCCCCGTTGTGAAATGTGATCACTGCTGCAAAAAAATTATATTGTTCCAAACAGAAGCCCATTTAGCCTTTTGTCACATGACATGAAGCTGGAAAAAGATAGATTTCAAATATAAACAAAAAAAAGTAACTCAGATCCTTGGCATGCTCTTTAATCTCACTTTTGTGACTATTGTGTATGCATTGTGGTCCCCATAATGTAATTTGTAATTTGCAGCCCCCCATGCTCATATACAAAGTACACTCCTATATAGGGATTCCTACCTCATAGACACACTGGTAACACAAGAATTAGATTAGAAAAAAATACAATTACCAAGACATGACAGAGACAACTACTGTCCGGTAAAAACCCTGACAAACCACACAGACTAAAAGGTTCTTCCACTGCTGCGTGACCTTCAGGCAAGAGCACTTAGCCACCGTGGTAATTCTATAATGCTGCTCTTCACAAGTCTCAATATTCAGCCCACTTCCTATTCAATTTTTAGTGTGCAAGTAACAAGAGGATCAACAATGGCTTGGGAAGGAGCTGGGCGTTTGTCACCGGATAGCCCACCTTCGCTTATTCATTTCAAGGCACCAATAATGTGATGACACCCAGAGCGGCCGCATCTCAGCTGACTATGTGTGAGCTCCAGACAGCCGGGTGTAAACGCCTAAATGTCAGTGATATTCAGTTTCCCAGGTGTTGTGTTTTGACAGCCAATCCCCTCCACACATCCTCTGGAGGCTCCTGCAGCAATAGAAAAGTGCGCAAGATGGAACACATACGGTCTTAGACTAGACCTGCATCTTGATTCTCTAAGTGGGCTCCATTCCAAATGGAGGCGCCACTTGCCAAACATTTGTCAGAGCTTCATTAGAATGCCGCCATAATCCTCCTTCAAAACATCCATATCTGCCCTTTGGGGGGGCAGTTGTTTGGGGGCATTTAGGAATTTGCTCCTTGTTGTAGGGCGGAAAACAGCATCAGTGCAAACTGAATTAAGGCCATTATTTGTCAATGACCCACAGGTGCCTTTAAAGGTCCACAATGGATAGACAGGCCAACAAGAAGATCTTCTGCCACATATTCAGTCTTGTGATTAACCGCAGCACATAAAGAGTAAAATCCCTTAAGAAAAACACAAAAGGAGCATCTGTGCACTTCAAGAACAGAAATATTTAATGAAAGCACTGAATTCAGCAACTACTCCAACAAAATTGCTGCTCCTGGTCAGTGCAGACATGTTCACGTTCGTTCAACTGGAACTTGGTTATGCCTGAACGTGCAATTCACTGCTTAGCTGAGATAGAGTGAGAGACAGACAGGTGACTGCTGTTCTGTATATTTTTCTTGTAGCTCAATGAAACCCAACAAAACATGCAAGCTGGGCTCACTGACATTTCTGAAGAATGATACATGATTAATTGGTTTTGAGATTTACAGCTTTTTACTCTAAAGGGTTTTGTCTCTCTTTTGTAAAGCTCATGGATGACGAACCACAGGTTTATTCACCCAGATGTTGCGAATTCCCTATTCTTCCTTAACCCCTATCACAATGTGGTATCAATATCGAAATAAGCTGTGCTTTTCAACATAAAATCCAAAGGGGTATGCAACGATAACTTGGCTTGGAGAACAATGACCGACAGGGAGGCTGTCCACGCACCTGCCCAGCACCATGAAGCAGGTAAATTACCCATACAGAAAACATGATCCAGAGATGTGGCTGAGTTGTTCTCCCCCTACAGAGACGTAGCCTTAGTGCAGAAGGTAGGGCTTGTTTATGTTAAACATTTACACTACACCCTTTGGGGTCTTAGACCTAGGGTCAGAGATATACTATAGAGGAAAAGAAACATCAAGCTTATAATAACATAAAACATGAAAAAAGTAAAACACAAAGACTTTATTTGTTTTAGATTAATTTAGTGCCCATTCCAGAAAAGTTGCACCAAAGTACTTGACAAAGTTTAATCATGTAAAAAAATACGTAAAATGAATTGGCTAGATCACTGATGGTCCCCATGTGTCATGCATCTTATAAACCCCCCTTTGAATGAGGAACTGCCACATGCATCGTTCGTTACGGTCAGGTTAGCTTCTATAGCGTTCATCACACAGCGTTTCTCAGTTAAGCAGAGCTGCAAGCGTCGGCGTGAACTCTCTCCATGGCAGACCATCAAGTTCACATTTGTTTGGTGTCGTCTATAGTCAAGCCTTCCAAAAATAATAAAATGAAGAAAACAAACACAATTTCACCCTGCAGGGCTTGTAGGAACACGGGCGTTGGGTTTTGGAGCAAGTGTACGTTTTCCAGAACACCCATTCCAAGCAACAAGGCAAAACAAAACACGCATTTAGTGCTGAAGTCTCAGACATTACAACAGTTTTGAAAAAATGATGGTACTGGGAAGCAAAGGATAGGTAGGTGCTGGCTGATTGTTGGAGCTCCACAGGGATGCGTCCGTGAAGAAAGGCCTCTGTATTCACAGAGGCTAGACACCAGCCTTTGGGGAGATGGGGGCACAGACCTACTGGGGAAAGTAAACATTTTCTCTCGGGAACCTCCCGCTGTATCAAACACCTGTAACCCAATTCTGTAACCGAACGCTAAAATTAGAGGGCGTAAATGTCCAACTTTCAAGGAAAACCTTGCCATGGAAACAAAACGTAAACAAAGACGACAACAGAAAGACCTGCGGCGTGCACTTTAGAAAACACGCATCTGCCGGCTCACTATCAGTGGGAAGGAGCGGTGGCAGCTGTACGTGTTTATAGTACAGTCAGATGCGTAAAGGCGCTGAAGGCGACGACACACTTCATCTTTCGACAGCCAACACTCTCGGCGTATAACACGTTTTTGATGTAATTGCCACGTCTTTTGGTCGCCTTGCAGGTCTCACGTGAACGCATCCATTTCGCTGGCAGGTCTGCATGCTTTTAAAGAAACTCCATAGACGTAAGCGGTAAGCAAAGCTACTGGCCATTTAAATTAATGTAACAAATAAGAGTAATTATAAAAGAATGAATAAACAATACAAAGTACGAAGACATGCACTGTAGTATTTTCGACCACGACCAACTACTTGTAAGTCAGAAAAACCTGGAATAATTTATATCTGACATAAAATATATATAGCTTGGGGCGACTGGTTCAAGTCAGTACTGGTTTTCTGAATTGCAGAATTCTGTCAGTATCCTACAGCTAATGTAAAAAGGTGAGCTGTTAACCTACTCTTTCAAACTGAATTACAGAATGTAATTTAGATGTATTTACAGTTTGGGATGAAACACATTAATCGGCATTTGAAATAACCTATCAAATATTATACAAATATTATCATACCGTGTGAGCAGTGCTGGATATTCAAAACTGGCTTTATTTACAAAACGTGGATAAGACTCAAAAATCTAAACAGAGGTTCAGTGAAAGTGGGTTAGTTAATGAAAAACACTGATGTGCACTTACTTTTAACGACTGCGGGTGTGCCAGCCGTCTCCTCGAAGTTCCGACACTGTCAAAGTGCGTTTCCCCGAATCTCAAACTGCATGCACTCATAAGGATTAAAAATCCGGAGAGCTGCTGCGGCGTTCCTCGTGTGCGCGCCTGGTCTGCGGTGGAGCGCGCCCTGAAGCTGACTGCGAAGCGGTGTAGAGGACGGGGCCAAGCCGCCCCTCCTATGCCCGCCCAGCTCCGCGTGCCAGAAATCACCCAAAACAGACTTCGACGACCAACGTGCTTAGTTTTAATCATGTTAGCAGTTCCAGTCTGGTTTGCCTAATAGGTAAAGACAAAATGCGTAAAACGCAACGTATTTAAATCTAATAATAAGATTACTCAGGATTTTGAGCTAATGAGTTTCAACGTTTTAATTAACGGGTCAATGGACAAGCCCAGTTCCACCGAATCATTATGCACTTAAAAGTTTTTTTTTTTTCAGAAAGTTCCAGATCTTTGAATGGTGACTGGTTTTACGTCCTAACACAGAACACTATATTCCCAAAGAGGTAGTTTCCACAGAGCTTTGGAGGATTTTCAGGTAATTTGGGCTGGGGGAGTAATGGGGTTTAACACTGAGTGTTTGCTCTGACCTTTCAAGTCCCACATTACTCCACAAAAGCACTGTGTTGGCAGTGACACTCACCCAAAGTTCAAAGAGTGCCAACTACACAAACTCAAACATAGACCCTGCAGCCATATGAGAAACTGGCTGTAATCTCCCTCACACTGCTGCTGAGCCTTGGGTACCCACTGCCAGCATGATACCCTGTGGCCTGACCCAGCAACTGGAAAGAAAGGCAAGGGAGGCAATTGATTGTATTTATTTTATTATGTTTATTTAATTAGCAGATGCTTTTATCCAAAGCGATGAGCAGCTGAGTAAGAGGGGTTAGCCAGTCCCTGAAAGAATTAGTGGTTAAGGGCCTGGCTCGAAGGGCACAAAGGTGACATCACTCTACTGACCCTGGGATTTGAACCAGTAACCTTCTGATCACAGGCACAGCATCCAAATCCACAGAGCCGCACACTACAGGTAAGCAGATAAGCAAAACTCCAGTGAAGCTTGTAACAGTGGACAGCAGGCACACCCTCAACTGCCAGTGACCTTCTCTCAAGAGATGCGGGCAGCTAAATTTCTCAGTCTTATATTTCTTGGACACACTGACAATAAGAGGAAAGAATCCCACCCCCCCCCCCCCCCCCCCCCCCCCACAGTAGCTTTGTAGGGCATGGAAGTCACAAAAGAAGGGTGTAAAATGCCATTATTCTTTATCTGCTATTTGGAAAATATGTAGGAGTGTCCTAAGGTCCTTCGGAGGGTTTCAACTTTGGACATCATAAATATGCAAAGGCCGAGGCGATATTTCTGCAAAGCGACAAATGTCAGCTCGTGGCATTTTGTAAACAAAGGGCTCTTTCGTTCATGTTGAAAGATGGGTGAAAAAAATGTTAACCTAATAATGATGATGTTTTTAGCAGAGAATGATCCAGATGTGTGCGGTAGTTTGGAGAAGTTCTGATTTATCGGTCACACGTATTACGTGAAGTTGGGCTCCCCTGTGACTGCGGAGAAGCAGGCTGAACAGGGGCTAACCATTTTCCTGTTAGGTATGAATTCCTGACAGGATCTTTTGCAGACTGTAACTGTGATTCTGCCTGTCTTAGGGGAGACTGCAGTAGGTAGCCTTTGGGAGCATAACATAACTTGTTTCTTTGGTGCTTCTTTCCAAACTAATAACCAGATAAGCACTCACTATTACAGAGAGATGCTTCGATCGCATTAACTCAATTCATTTAAATCGGTTGATTTCCTCAGAGCAATACATTACACAGACTAGTGGCCTTAAAGTGTCTGGTTCTGCTAGGTAGGATATCAGTTAGAATTTTTTTCTGATTTCCAGGTAGCAAATTGGACAAGGAACTACAATCGTTTTGTTGGTAAAACATCTGTAAATGTACATTATTAATTTAATGTAACCAATGGTATGGAAAGGGTTAGGGTTAGGGTTAGGGATAGGGTTAGCATCCTTGCCTGATGCTAAAGATAACATAAAAATATAGTAAGATGTAAGGCTGTATGATAATTCACCATTGCCCATTGACCATAGGCAGGTGGGTTTACCAGCACTCTGTATGATGCATTAGCCTGTGCATGGGGTCCAGACCTGGCCATACCTTGGCTGGGGTGTCACCATATCAAAAAACTGGTGACACTGATTATGGTCAAGGTGGCCAAGCTGAAGAACCCTGTGAGGGACCCGTCCAGCTTGAAGCCATAGCCACGGCAGCAAGAGCTCAGAGTGTCAGACGACAGCTAAAAGTTCTGACAGGGGTCCCATTCACCCAGGGGCACAGTGAGACCAAACTGGCATCTCTGACTTCCTTTGAAACCACTGGGGTGAGGCAGGGATGGTCCAGTCCCAGCCGTGTGGTCAGAGGCAGGGAACTGGTGTGATTCCTAGCAGCCCCCAAGAGCCTCGGTGTATACCCACCCGCTCATGTCCTGTCATGTTACTGTTATAATCTCCTAATGCGCTTCACATGCCTCTCCGGGTTCACGGAATGTGGCCAGTTAAGCCTTTACCTCTCGCTACTGCGCTGTAATCGGTGTGTGTGTGTGGAGGTGTTTTGGTTTCCCACAATTCCACAATCACCTGGAGGGCAGAAAGGGCCTGACATTGTTAAGCACTGAGCTAATATCTATTGCCAGGGGCAACAGAGGCGTTTCATCTGTGGGATTGCTCCTGGTAAGGTAACCATCTCACCAAAATTAGTAGGACACTGGTGTCTCCAGAATCCAAAGCAATAAAAAATAATGTTGTCGTGACAAAGCACCATAAATACTTGAATAATAATAAAACAGAGAACAGGTCTTAAGAGGTCACGGCCGGAAGATATTTTATGAAGGGCGGGGTTTTACAGGAGAGACGGGAAAAAGTACGGAATTCTTATGGAATGCAGCGACTTTATGTGACTGATAAATAAATGCTATGGAATATCTTATCTTACCAAGGTGTTTTCCCCAAGCTCTTGGAAAGTTCTAAGTAGTAGCTCCGTTGTGAAACTATGCCATTATGAGTAAAACTGGTGGCACATCATGCAGGGGCGTTGTCTTTGAGATAAATTTAGAATGGATTTTGCTGCTGATAATACCTCAGGGTGTGGTCTTGTTTTTCATCCAGAGGTATTTCTTACAACTTCCAGTATTTCTTCCAACTTCTAGTGAGCCGGGTCAGACCTCACCTGGCATGTCCATGCAAAGGTGATCTATTACCTGAAAGCTGCTGAAGTTTCACTGGCGTCAGAAATTACCAGGTTGAAGGTGAGCGAGTCCATGGGCTAGAGTGATGATCTTTGCTTGTAGAGGCTTGAAGATAACATGTCTGTCTCCATGCTGTCTCCAAACAATGACAGGCCGTCTGTAGTGGGGACACACAGAAGATCAAGAAGTCCATACCCTAACTATATTTCCGGCCAAGCATTTCCTTAGTTTCCTTCAAAGTTGTTTACTGCTGAATTTAGCATCTGAACATTTCCAACTGGTAGACATGAGTCCTATCAGGTCATGGATATAAATATGTGCAGAAGAGAGAGAAGACTGAGAATGCTTCCCAAAAGTTATTAGAAATTACGAATCTGGAATGTGGAATGGCAAACCCAGCTTCAAGCTCGCTGTTATGCACACCTGAGTATCTAAGCACACACGTTGATCTTCTGTGTCATGTGCACCCATGCAGTTACTACAGTGATGGAGTACTTTAATTCTAATGGAATGCAGTCCATCCAAATCTGAAAGCTGGATGACATTAATGTACCTAATGCATCACAGAAGAGGCCCTGTAGTTCTGTATTTCCAGCCCTATTTCAAGCATGCTATTGTTCTTGAGGTCAAAATATCCAAGCTGAATAGTGATCCTATCCTGTGTGTAATGCACAGAGCTGCTCCCGCTCTATAACCCTTTTCACCATTGGTAGGCATGTCTAAATCCACCGGCTACAGAGTAGGTGAAGATGCAAATCTTCCATCCGCTTATTCAACAGTGACATGGGGCCTGGAGCCTGTCCCAGGTAGCACAGGCTCCAAGGCAGGGGCACATGCTGGAGGGGATGCCAGTCCATCACATGCCCACACTCACACTATGTTCATTATGAATATTTTCCTGGCATCACTTTTTCAGAAAGCAAACATGGTGTATGACCTGTCTTCCCATTACAAGCGCTGATTATGATTTTTTTGCAGCTATGTATTACACCTGACTAATATATGTATTTGTGCATGGCAGGATGTGACTTACGCTTGGGTCGTTTTCGCCTGGTTTGGATTGTGGTACCTCACAGCTTGTAATTGCTCTGTACCAATGTAGAAGGTAAAACAAGCACTTCAGCACGCAAGGTATAGATGGATTGCGGATCTAAACTTCACTTATACTTACATACTTCACTTGTACTACATGGCAGCACTTACAGTATATATATATTTTTTTTTCTATTCTGTCTTTCTTTTGTCCTATGTATTTCATTTTATATGTATATCAATGTATTCTAACACACCCATGTAAAGCGCCCTGGGACAACTCTGTTGTGAAGGGCGCTATATAAAAATAAACTGAATTGAATTGAATTATATTTGATAAGCATCATTTTAATGACTTTGATCCTTTAAGTGGGCATGAAATGGCACCTAAATTAACTTGAATATACTTTCTGCAATGTTGTTAGTAATTTGTTAGACAATTGGCTGTGTGAGGATTATACTCACCTTGTCATGCTCCAATGAGAGATTTTCTTCTTAAAATTTGGGGGGATGGGTCGTTGTTTAAGAAAACAGTCATTAGTCAAAAGTCATTAGTCTGCCATGGTTGGATGACCGGTTTGCATGGAGTCCCTGACGAACACTTCAGCTACAACATGGGTCATCAATCTGCTAGAGCCCTGATTCCCATTAGACAGCAGAGGTGTTCTGTGGGATTCTGAGAGCCTGTGAAATATTTGTGGTTGCATCCAGGCTAAAAATAGCGTGTGGGCTACTTCCTCAAGGATGGGCCGGACTTCCCTAATGAAAGAAATAAACCAGATGGGACTCAGAGGAAATATAACTGCTAAAGATTATAAATTTGCGTTCTCAAGATTTTTTCAACCCCTGTTATTCCAGGCTAGCCTCCAATTTTAGTAGTATTGCGTGTGACCCCCCCATTAAAATATATATGGATGAAAATAACATATAACTAAACCATATAATTTTAAAACAGCATATTTACATATGTTTTCAATTAACTTACATTTTTTTTATATATGGTCCATTGCTTCATCCAGCTTCTACCCGCATATCCTAGTCAGGGACATGGAGGGCCCGGAGCCTGTCCCAGACAGCATAAGGTCCATGGCTGCGATACACCCTGGATGGGATGCCAGTTTCATGAATCATGCAGGTTTGAAATATATGCATAAAATCATAGGCGCTTCACCAGGGAAGGATAAGTTGTATGTAAGATGGATTCGTGGATGTTTGGAACAGTTGTTTGGTTTGGTTTATTGCACATAATTATTTATTTGCCTGAATTTCCACATATTATCTATTCTGTTTTAAATGTAATTAATTTAAAAAGGCCCTATTCTATTTTGCTGTCGTGCCAGTTTTTACAAAAATAGCTATATGATTCAGTACAGACCATTTGTGTACATAATTTAAGAATGGTGGACTGTCCAAGGTGCTGAAACACATGGCATGTTGTTGCCATATGATAAAGCTATGAAGACAGTCATTGACCTTTAGCCTAGAGCGTTCTGGCACCATATACAATTATGAACATCCTTGGGTTCAGACGTGATGTTTGTTATGGACAATCTATTGCTTGCACACAAGTCAAAGAACAATTCGCCACTTGGGTTCTTGGCAATCATGTCCCTACAGGAATCCCCATTGACCACAGAGTCCATACACAGCACCCTTGAGCACTTCACCCACTTTCTCTAAGAAAGCTGGGTACTTCAAACTGCTCCGCACAAAGAACAACAGGAAAGACTCCCAACTCCATCCTGAATTGAATCCTAGTCTAGTAGACATGTCACCTATTGAGTTAATCCTGTATTACCTGTTATTCTGTTGAACTTCCCAGAAGCAGGACAGATCCAGATTAGTTCTGAATTCTGCCTCTGAGACTCCAGATGTAGAACTCGGAGGCCCAACAGAGGTGTTGGGTGAGGGCCTTGCCTGGAACAGAGAGTGTCGTTAGGCACCACGGGCCCGGCCGCCTCCGTGCTCAGACCACCGGCGAGCTGTGCTATGCACCTCATGCCGAATACCACCACGGTGGAACTGTCAATCAAGAGCCTATCTGCCTAGATCTTGTAATGGAAACCACCCCTGAAACCAAACGATTTGGACAATTCGGAGCACTCTCATATCCTGATAGGAGGGTGGCTGTCAAATTCAATAACAGCAGCAGTGAACTCAGACGTGAACTCAGTTGCTGTTTCTGCACCACGGTGCCAGGTTGTGATCAGGGAGTGGGGTACTCTGTGCCATTGGTTTGCTTGAAAGAGGGAACATAAAGAGGTCTGTGTTTTTTGGCCGACAAGGAGCTACCTGTATGTTCATTATAACTGCCGCAAAACCATTAACAGGGAACGGTTCAACAAGAACGAACGCTCTCCTTTCCACGTTTAAGAACAACTGGCCCGAGGCGCAGTGAATAGTTTTTATCACCAAAAAAGGCTGTTTTATTTTCTGACATTGGGTTGGTCCGGTTGGTGGCCTGCTTCTGAGGAGGATGGGGGCTGTGTATGGGATCCCAGTCACTAGGGCCTCTGCCAGGCCGAGATGGAGGAGGGATTGTGCGGCCTCGCTCGTTTAGCCACATCGATTCCTTTGATCGCTTTGAACTGGGAGAATAAAGGTTTCATAAAACGTTTCATAAAAACCAGCACTTTGAATGAAGAGACTAATAAAATAAGTTCTAAGGTGCTGTAAACGCTGGCCTGATTCGGTCCACGGTATTTCTGACGCTTCCAAATATAAAGACGAGCAAAACAATTCAATTAAGTTAAAAAACAAAGTAAAATGTAGAAGAAAAAAAATCTTTCCTCAGAAGTAATAAAATCTAGTGATAGGGGGCAGTAGACAGGCTCGTTTGCTTCCTAAATGCTAGGTCTATGTTAAGGAATTGCTAATCTGAGCCCCCGCCTTTAAACCTCCACCCCCCCAGGCCTGTAAACCCAGACTGAGGTGCACTGTGGAGCGGTTCTGCTGGCCTCAGCCACGGCTCCCTCACCCTCACAGAGCCTGTCTTGTTCGGCGTCTTTAGGAAATGGCTGGGGCTGCTGCCAGCCGGCCTCTGCTTCCTGCCTCCACGTCGGGCTGCAGCTGTGTGCTGGCGGCACTGTGAGACCCCACTGTGGGTCTGATCTCCTGACCCCAATCAGGGCCCGGCCCAGCCCCTGCCCCGTCCCCGTCCTCCCTCCAGCCCAGATCTGATACCTGATGGTTGCTCACCAACATCGCTCGATCCCCAGCTTCTGGCGCTGCTCCCCTCCAGCTGCCGGGCGAAGGCGATGGAGGGGATTTATCTTCAGCCAGGGCCACGGTGACCCTCGGCCTGCTGGCATCCCCCGAAATGATGGTTCCTGCCGCCATCACGAAAATGGATCTGCTGCTGTGTCCGTGCGTCGAGGCACTCGGCGGAGCCGCTGACGCCCGCACCTCTCTGTGAGGAGGAACGGCCATCTTTTCTTTGCCCGCCACACCTTTCCGGTCATCAGTGTGGAGCATCCGAGAGCACCCTTCCGAGAGACACGCTGTGGGCCGGCAGAAGCAAGACAGAATCTCTTTAATAATAAACAGTTTAGGAACTGTGAGATGTGCCTTCCCCAAACACTCCCCCCCACCCCTTCCCAGCTGTCAGAATAGAGGCACCTGGCAACAAAATATGATCCTTCTGTGCTACTCTGTTCCATAGCCTTTATCAGTAATACGGGCTGCTGCAGGAGAATGTAATCATTGTACATTGGGTATGATGTTATAATGGGGCTGGTCAGTGGGATAAGAGCCTATGACTGTGATCCGAAGGTCACTAGTTCAAATCCTGTGGTCACAGAGTGTTTTCGCTGTTGTGTTGAGCCCTTCCAGATATCGATTCAATTCACCTTCTTTCCTGAGCTCAAGAGCCTCCTGTTCTGTCATCCCTTTCCAGTATTCTAGGTCTTGTTTTGTGTTACAGTACCTCTGTGAGTTAGAATTCTGAGGTTTGTATTCAGGTTGTATCTGAGTGAGACCAAGGGCTGATCAGTATTACAGAGCTCTTATTCTGCTGTAAAATGATCCACAGGTAACCTCCACAGCTTCCCTAGGAAGGAAATAAACCGGAAACTGCACTGATTCAGTCTTGGAGACCTATCCAGCATGGACCACATACATTCGTGTGGTGGGAGTGCCCTTGGTGTCTATACATTTCTATTACCTGTGGTGAAAAATTGGATGTAAACGCATCACCTCAAGTTCATACAAGGAGCTCCCTCTGTACTTTTTGACTTAATGGAATGTAAACAGAGCTGTCACACTGTAAGACTGAGGGCCAATTATTAATCATCGCTAAAGGCAGCTGGCAACAGATATTTAAATATTTATACAGGAATATCCTTCTAAAGCCCAAAGTTTATTTAAACTGGGAACTTACACAGAGTAAAACTCATTTATGAGAGTCTTAATTTTTGTCCCCTAGGAAGGTAGATTGACATTTTTAATAATGCTAAATTTATATTATTCATTCATTCATGCTAAATACTGACATGATTTGCAGAATGAAATTAGAAAGTATGCATTCACTGAATGTCTCTGAAACAGAAAGAATTCTGTTAAAGGTACTGTCTTGCACCATTTGTGCATGGGGACCTTTAGACACGCTGCAGAATTTCCAGAGATGCCCTAGCCTGACCTCCTTAGGTCAACCAATCTGATCTAGTCATGCTTGTGTTCTAGCTGATGATCTTATCTACACATCTTTCAACTCTTATAAAGGCAAAGTCCTTTAAGGATACTGCTTGCTCAGTGAACAGCACAGTGGGTGGTTCAGCAGGCTCATTAGATCTGATTTACGCTCAGATTTTATTTTGGAGCAAACGGGGCCCCCTCCCCCCCTAGGTAGTCCCCCAACTATGATACTCTGAGGGAGTTAGGCTTCCTTCTGATATGTCACAGGAGGTAAACTCATTCACAAGCCCTGCCTAGCAACTAATCACTCCATCACTGTGTCCTCACCCTTTCTCTCTTATAGGCAGGGATGTCAATGTCAATACATCTTTAAAAGTGACCTATGTAGTGGCATTTTACCCCCCATCCATCCATCCATCCATCTCCCAAACACACATGCGGGTCAGGGTTGCAGAGGGACTCCCAAACACAGGCCAAAAGGCTGCAATAAACCCTGGGCGGAATGCCTATCCATCGCTGGATGCACACACATGCACACTCCCATGCTCATAGTGTGAGGCAGTACTGCTACCTATATCCTAAGCCTTTACAAATAAACAGAATTTAAAACTGTAAAATTGTTACCAGCCTCTGTAGAGAGTGGTTCAGGGTGACATTTGTTTTGACCCTTCTATAACCTTTTGTGAGTTATCTTGGTTCTGATTTGTGAAATGGTTGAAGAGTTCCTCTCATGTCAGACTCCGTCTACACTGTTTGCATGCCTCTCTTAATAATTTGGTGATGAAATCTGGAGTATTAAAGCAACAAAGAGATGCAAATGTGCACCCCTGCCCCAGATTCAGAGGTCGATTCCATCTAGGGAACCGGGCTTGTTGACACACTTATCACAGCCAAAGGAATCACGCCGGTAACTCAGTGGGCTGATTGTATATAGCACAGACTCACTAGAGCAGTATTTCCCAATACAGTCCTTGGGGACCCACAGACAGTCCATGTCTTTGCTCCCTCCCAGCTCCCAGTAGGAGCAACAATATTGTGTGGGTCTGTGAGGATCAGATTGAAAAACACTGTACTGGAGTGTAATGTTGTGCTACTGGAATCCAACCTAGGTGGCACAGGGCATGGAATGCCAGTCTCTCACAAGTCACACATACTACAGGTAATGTAGAGAGACCAGTTAGCCTAACTGCTGGAGGAAACCCATGGGACACCAGGAGGACATGCAAACTACACACACAGCACAGAGACCAGATTCCCTCAAGACCCTCAGCCTTGGATGTGCAAGGTTACAGTGTTACCCTCTGAGTCACCATGTCACCCACAATAACAAATTAAAAATGTTACAATAACAGTACTATCCATCGATCTTCCAGAACCTTCTCTTCATCTCTTGCGCACTCATTTGCAAGTCAATGCACCATGAGCAAAAAAAATGGAGCCTAGTGGTCTCCATCAGAGTCATGACATTAATACAAAAACTGCATAATGAAAATTAAACCACTTTTGTATCAGGTAATGCCCAGGAAGCAACAGGCATCCATTTATATTCTCGGCTTCTATCAGACACTTTGATCTGTTGGCTTGTTGTGGTAGCAGTTACTATGTTGGCCGCAGTATAAAGAAACCACGCGGCAGCCAAGCTTGGAAACACCGTTGATTACACACCGTGAACGACTCTGTGGAGCTGTTAATGCCTGTAGTTAGCATATGCTTTAAGAACAGTTTCCTCCAGGTCACACGCTTTCCCTCTTACACTGTTATGAGTTTCTTCCTGGTTTCCAGATCGCTGACGTCCTTAAATCTATGTTTAAGTTTCATAGACGCTTCTCTTTCAATGGACTATACTTACGTGCCACATAATACAGGGTTTAGCGGGAAGGGGGGTTTGAACAAAAAAACAGCGGGGGTAATGTTTTGTGGGTCGATGTTTCTGCTTGTTGTACAAGGAGGGGTCTGTCTGGTGAGCCCAGAAAGGACGGTTGAATTGGTTACGGTCCAGGTCAAGAATGTCAACGTCATGGTTTTTGGGGTGACCCAGGAAGGATATCGTTTACAGAAGTGTTGGCCCGTGTCCCTGCATCCAAGTGGGCAACAGCAGGGCCTCGAGAACAGTAACGATGAGGGTTTGAATGCGGTCAGCAGAGGGTCAATCTCCCCAGTGAGTTACAGATCCTGAAAGGCCATAAAGGGACTTCTTTCACCTGATGGGGGGGGGGGGGGGGAGAGATTTGGGTACCACCTGATGGTGTGTTCTTGGGACTGGACGTACATTTTCAAAGGCTTATAAAATGAAAATAAATAGATTGCAATTTGTCACTCTCGGACCCTCCTGAGTTAATGACCCCTAGCTGTAGACAGTAAACAGACACTTAATTTTTTTCATAGGGAGTTGGACAGTGCAGGAGAGCATTGTGTATTTTCTGTAAGGTAGGAATGGGATGCAAACCTGGGGGGTTTAGGGCAGGTAAATAAACACTAAGTTTGGATTTCTCATTACTGGCTGAGCTCAATATGTTGGTGAAGACATGAACATAAAATCAGCAGAACTCATTCAGGGGGGGTTGCAGATTTGGATACTGTGCCTGAAGCAATTGGGATTTAAAGCAAGATTTCTATGGGACATGAAGCTAAATGGGAGGACTAGCTAATCCGCTGAGGTCATGTTCAAACTGCTTCCTGAGACTCTACATGATGATGACCTCGAACCCGATGTGCAGCAGGGGTGAGTCAACACCATGCGTCTTCTGCAAATTAGAGGATCAAATACCCCGAGGGGAACCTCTAGGAGAATGGCTCCACACGACTGATCGGAAAGTGCTTAAATTCAGCACAGAACTAAATATGAAGTTCTACTTTCCGAAATTTAATTTGGTCAAGTCTATGTGCCTCTAGTAAACTACACTTGATTGTTTGGGTTGGATGGTTTTATGAAAATGAATCCTGAGCAGACAGCTAATGCTCGACATTCTAGCATGGAGAGCTGGAGGTGATCAGCACCACTTCATAACATCTCAGTCTTGACACTCAGCATTATGCAACCAATGAGGACTGATCCCTGTTTGTTGACCTCTGGGGTAGGAACAGGGGAACTCTGTTGAGCCTTTAAGGAGTTCAGTTATGTTCTATGATATGGGTTCATGCACAAAGTTACCACATTGTTATTATAGTAATAATGTTCCTGGAGCAAGTCCAGTGAAAGAATTCACTTAATAGGCAAGAATAAAGCAATAGAGTCTCTGCAGCACTATTGAACAGTATCCTTCTAGTTACAGGTCAAAGGTTAGAGGTTCTGCTCTGCAAGTATTAAGACCCCTTCAGACGATATGAAGCAGCACTACAGGTGATGTGAGAAGCTGTCTGCTCACTCTTCTCCAGCAGCAAATAAGTGCTGGCCAGCATAGCGATGTGCAGAATAAACACCAGGAATGTGTAGATGTTGATTTGGTTGGACACCTTGGCTTCCATGCTTGTTATCTCCCGCCACTACCACGCCTGGACTTGCCGGCCTCATCTAGATATCTTAAAAGAAAAATGCGCCCTTAGTTTAGGCCATGGAGGAAGGTGGGGTTAAGGGTCTATGACCCCTGACTCATCAGAGGTCATTCAGAGGGCATCAAGGGTTCAACACTTGCAAGTACTCTCAAGCTGTAAGAGTGCATTGCATCAGTCCTCAAAATCCAAAGAGCATGCTACTTTCCTACAAACTGACTGAGCATGTCTGCGAATAAAAAACAGTAGACCCAATGTTCTAATGGTTACCAGTAGCAAGTGAGTGACTGTGATTAACTAACTAGCAATGTAAGAATGTGTCGGAGTACAGATATGTCTATAGATATTTCCAGAAAGCATGTCCAAAGCTGAATGCACATAAAACATAAAACAACGGCTGGTTTGAAACAACTGTTTGACCTCTTTGTGTTGTCTGGGAAATCCTGCACTTGGGGCTCCATCAATGTCACATGCCTATGGCGTTTCACCTGCCTGGGAGACCCTATGCCTTCAGGAGGGTGGGGGGCACATGTTGGGTCACACACCAGGCCCGAGCACGCAGGGAGGATTGCTATCATTTCAGTTCTAATGGGGTGGCCGCAGGCTTTGGTTTGACAGGTATCCATTTGTAGGACAACTCAATAAACAGCATGTAGCTTACATATAAGCACAGTCACATCTTTAGCGATGACCACTATCTTTCTGCTTATTGGCTGAATATTCTTCTTATTATTATAGTTTTGACAGAAAAATCATTGTTTTTGGTAGCTTAATGTATCCTTTTATTCATGAGTGAGTTGTGAGTTTATGTACCTCAATCAAGGTTTACACAGTAGGGCCTGTCCTGGGATGTGACCCAATATCCATCAGGTGACAAGTCAGACACACCTAGGCACTCATCAGGGGAGTGTTTATGCCAGTTAGGGAGATTCATGGCATGGGGTAGACCTTTGGGTTTCCATTATTCCACATTAAGCTGTATAATTAAAGTCATTATTTCAGGTCAGGTCAGGTCAGGTTGGGGAGCATGCACGGGTACAGCGTGTTGCCACACCCATCACTCAATGAAACACTGCGGGACCCTGGTTGACAACCCTCCAGGCTGACAAGTGGTTCAGTCCCATGCCGTCTCTCTGCCACAGCCAGGTGTTACATGGGCGTCCTCTTGGCCTGGTCCAGCTGCTCGGGGAATCCCTCAGGGACATAGTGCCATAACTGATGCTCCCTCACAATGCAGCTAAGGTGCCTCATTCGGGACGCACAGAGCAACCGCTTATTATTTCAATAAGAAAAAATGGTGCTTCTAATCATTCAGAAAATGAATCACCCTGCTGATGGTCGATGCTGAAGGGCGTGGATGTAGAGAAAGTGCCCCCCTCCTCCACACTCACAAGTGGTTTCCCCATATTATGGAAAAAAACCACTGCAATTTCACTTAATTACACCACATTTTGAGCGAGGGCAGGTCAGATGTAATCGCACAGCAAGAACCCCACAGACTGCTTTGGAGCGGCAGTGGAGATGCAGTTGGCGTTGCGAACTATGGATGCTTAGGGGGCACCGTCGATTCTCCGCTAATTAGTAGAGGGCGATGTGGGCTGGATACCTCAGGCAGGAGAACGGTTTGACAGAGGAACAGACGCTAGTTGTGTATGTTTAACTTGTACTAAATTAATCTCTACTTTGGGAGAAGCTAAGAGGCCAGGAAGCCCATCATTTCAGAGCAGGGGGAGTATCAGTGTTCAGTGTTCTCCCCCACTGGCGATCTCTCTCCCCATCAGAGCATCCTGCAGGGCTCAGCTAAACCGGCATCGTGCTGTATTGGTGAACAGAGGTAGATTATATTGTCACTTTTCAGTCCCTGGAATTCCTGGAATTTTTCATTATTTTCTTTTGGGGGATTGAGGGCACTTGGCTGGACACCCAAGATGCAAAATACAGTGTCTGGAATGAAGCGTCTCTCTTAAATGTAATTGAGGGTTATAGACCGTTTTTGTTTCCTCTCTCTCCCCGCCTCACGGCTTTGAGTTGTTATATTTTTCCATCCCGCCCCCCCCCCCTACATCTCCTACCTTGCCTTTTAAAATACCCTTTTCACTGCTGGCAGCGCCGTCTCATGTGTCCATTTGTGACCCATTTTGAAGGACCTCAAACACACCCTGCCAAAGCACCATTTATGAATAAATAACAAACTGGAAAAACAAGTCCAGTCTTATTGGAATGGCTGTCTGTGAATGCAGATATCACTGATGAGAAGGAGGAAGGAGACATTTTCTAAATTAATGAAGACAGGAGGCTGAATACATGGAAATGTGCAGCAAGATCTCTATGCCCATCTAACCTCTGGTAAATGGAAACAGAGCCCAGAACATATTAGTCTTGAGGTCAAGCTCAAGCTCGCAATTTTCCAAAAAGTCTGTCGTCAGGAAGCTAGGAGCGGTCAGACAATCTCTCTTCATTGAAACAGGACTTCGCGGGATGTTATAGTGATGATCCTTCATACCATTGGGCAAAATACCTACCTGTCAGTGGGCTGCAGTGGAGTTTTAGCCAATCACAGAGCAATGGGAACCTGGCAACCAATTATCAAAGAAAAATAACACGCTCTGCAAAACAACAACACAGGATAAGACAAAAATGTTATTAATTTATTTGCTTAGAAATCTTTAGCTAGAAATATCAACTTCGGTGGCTTATAAGATCATGTTATTCCAAATATCCCATAGACTGTGAGATATTAGCCAGAGGAACACCAGCTGCAGTTCAGTGATACCCTAAAGATTAGCAACTAGTGTACACTCTACCAGCTAGTAGTCCAAAACATTACTAGATCCCCTTTATGAGGCAGCTACTGAGTAGCCTATGGACCTTAATCAAAGGCAACATGCCACATCTCTCCCAACTTTAAAGCCACTCTTCCAGATTCAAACCAAAGCAAGACAGAGGTCAGAAACACAGCGTCATACTGCCCCCTTCCTGAGAACTTATGCAACAGCATGTTGGTTTTCTTAAATACAGACGAACATGCAGAAATGAAGTCCATGGGGATTATATTAGACTTAATGGGATTTTGTGCATTTATTTTACAGCATTTTAAATTACTTTCTGTTTTATTATATTGTCACCCCAATTAAAATCATATACTTTAAGGCCCTCTTATAATTACAAATTGTAAGAGAATGTTCTCCCTCAGCATGTCGTGACACTCAACCATAATGATATCCAAACCCTCATGTATACCCTAGAATAACCTTAAATCGTACCATAAAATAAATACAGGTTTGATTTTCCCCCACAAACCTTCAACTTATCCAGCAAATAAAATGCTGTAAACAGAAGTTTAATACAAAACAAATCCATGAGGCAGCACAACAGTAAAATACAAATGGGGGAAACGTGAAAATGTTGCTGTTCTGGAATCTGGGAGAGTGGCTTTGAATTATTACTACAAAACCACATGCTAAGCTATTTTCCAGTTTTAATTAGCGGTAGTAAGCCTTACTGAACCAAGACAAGAATTTGAAAAATTAGACCATGGCTGCTGTTTTAGGCCTAAACAAAAAATAGTTCCCAAGCCATGCGACCTTCTGGTGAGTCTTAAAAGTTCATGGAAAAACAGCCAGGCACTGTCCCTGTTAGAAAGTCCACACTGATGGAAAACTGGAAGAAACACCTATGTTTATGGCCGTCTTAAAGAGAGTCAAATGCATGCTTCTGACAAATGGTACCACTCTCAGTTTAATGTTGTTTTTATGTTATTCAATGTTATTTTCACAGAATTTGCTGCCTTACATGTTAATATGGTCTCTTCCATATTATCTTCAGAACGGCCACAAGGTACAGGGAGGTATCCTTCTGTATTGCTTGGTTACTGGGTTAATGCTCTGCTTCTTATACCAAGTGATGCTCCAAATTTCACTGTCCCCCTCCCCAACTTGTCCCAGGCTGTCTTTCAACTCCAAGCCAGAAGAGGGCGGTGTTTCAAACAGCAGTGGTGTCCCCGTACTCCTTGTTCCAGCGCTTGTACAGGTCAAGGGTCTGTGGGCTGACGCTGCGCTTGATCTTCTTCAGCGATTCCCCAAAGTCACGGAATGTGATGTTTCGCATCTGTGCCAAAGGACACAGGTGAGAGATGGAATCAGATCAAAAATCCCAGTTCACACCAGAACAAATGCAAACTACTATACTAACCAAGTATTCAGAAATACAAGAAAAAATGACAATCCTAACTGCTCTTTTATTTGACGCATTTTACTCAGTACATGATGCCTTGCCACCTAAATTTCATACTTTCGGTCTGTTCCACTCAGTAGATTCTTACCTCATTGGCAGCCATGGTTTTTACTTGTTCAGGGCGGAGTTCTGTGGAATAATGATTAAATCTTATAATGGGCTAAATGGCAGACAGGTCACATAATATACCTGTGCAGTGTCAGGAACAGGAGTAAAAAAAACAGCATCAGGGTGCCGCTACGAAAGACGGGCAGCCAAGACTGCTTTTGTCTCTCCCGTCAAACTCACCCCTGATTGGACCAAGAGCAGCATCCTTAGCCAAAGCGGTCAGGTCACTCCCTGAATAGCCTTCTGTTATTCTGTCATGAGAATAGTTACATCTCATTACTGTGGCTAACACAATGAGAGGCCCTGAAAAATTCTATAACATGTTAACACTGTGAGTAAATCCCAAATTTGAACCCCTGATTGCTCTGATGAACTATCTATATTTATCCATTTCTCCTGGTAGCTTCTTCACAAATACTCAACCTCCATAAGTCAGCATTTAGTATTTCTGGTCTACCATTACAGTATAGAATATTACAAACACTATACTAGAAAGGGTGTGATGTTTGGGGGGGCATTGCCACAGAGCAGCGCCTCATTTAAGCTGGGAGCTTGCCTGGCGAGCTGTGCCAGTTCACTCTGACTGAGTGGGTTCCCGTGCTTCATAAGGAGATTCTTCAGCAGTTTTAAGCGGGTCTTGAAGGAGAAACGATGGCAATATCAATGGCATCATCAAAACTATATTCAGAATGAGCTTGCGATGCAGATGTAACTCGACAGAGGACTAATAGGATGGAACGTACCTCTTCTGTGGGTAATGTCACATACACCCTTTTTGCAAACCGCCTGCAGGAACGAGAGATTTGGGAGGTAAACAAACACAGGGCCTGTCTGGTTGCTGAAGTCATTCAGTAGAAAGGATTCTGAATTTGGCACTATCGCCATTATTCTACTATTATTATTTATATATTCCATCCATCCATCCATTTTCCAACCCGCTTATCCTGTTCAGGGTCGCGAGGGGTCCGGAGCCTATCCCGGAAGCAATGGGCACGAGGCAGGGAACAACCCAGGATGGGGGGCCAGCCCATCGCAGG
>JAODKL010000062.1:5554069-5567625 GCA_026780765.1 Petrocephalus schoutedeni
ACAACGGCACGGGGAGAACATGCAAACTCCACACACATGGAACTGGGCCGGATTCGAACCCTGGTCCCAGAGGTGTGTGGCGGCAGCGCTACCCACTGCGCCACCGTGCCGCCCTTATTTATATATTCGAATTCTAATTATATTCTAAGGTTGTGTCATAAGTAAGAGGTCAAGGAGCATCAATGATAAATAGTTCAAATGAAATGAAAAATAAAAAACCCAGGCTAGGTGACAAGGGGGCTCATTTGGGAGTGACTTTACCTGAGCACAGCTTCATCCAGCTCCTGAGGCCTGTTGGTGGCCCCCATTACCAGCACCCTGTCCTCGGCTCCTGACTGTACCTGAAAGGCATGGCCGGCACCACTGCTGTCATCACAATCATTGTTACTTTGAAATCAACATCTGAAACCTTTTAACCTTGGTATAACAGCACATTTAGAAAAAAAAATAATTTTGTGCTCTGAGAACTTAAATGCAATCTAGTTCCCATGACAGGGGAAAACGCCTACACACCTTGGACTTGCACTGCCCCCCCCCCCCCCCCCCCCCCCCCCGCCCCCCCAAAATGGTGATCTCTCACCCCATCAAACTCAATCAGGAACTCTGTCTTCAGTCGTCGGCTGGCATCGTGCTCCCCCTCTCTCCTCTCACACAGCAGACTGTCGATTTCATCTGAGCAGGAAGGAGAGGGCCAGCAGGGGGCAGGCTCTTAGTGTCTGCTGTATACATCTGACAAACGGCGCTCACACACAGCAGTAGCACCATGCCAAATAAGGGTGGCGCAGGAAATAAGCCTTACCGATGAAGATGATGGAAGGCTGTAATTCCCTGGCAACAGCAAAGAGAGCCCTGACCAGCTTCTCCCCTTCTCCAACCTGCAAGGTACAGGCCAATTTTAAGCAGTCTTCTCAGATTAAAATTTAAATTAGCTACAATTAATGCTTTTCTTAGGACATATGGTGTCTCAGATGTGTGGCAATTTAGAAACCCAACATCAAGGGGGTACTCATTTTTCTCCACTGTGACCTACTCACGCATAGATTACTTTCTAATAGATAGGAAACTTCTCCCATTAATTACTGATTGTAAGTAATAGGCCATAATTATCTCGGATCATGCACCTTTATTCATGACTATGTGTGTGTTCCTACATCACATTCTAATTACTGTCCTCACCGTCTTAACACATTACTACTTTCTGATGAGGATTTTGTCAACTGTTTCTCAAGCAAAACTACATAATTTCTAGAGCATAATCACACACCAGGAATGTCCCTATTAGTAATTTGGGAATCGGTGAAAGTTTGTCTGAGAGGACAGATTATATCATATAGCGCACATTTTAGGAAGAACCACATGGCACGTCTCAACAAATTATCAAAGGATATTTTGTACCTAGATGCAATACTTGCCCTGGCTTCATCATCTGAGCTGGTTAAACAGCGAGCACTTACACAAACGGAATTTAATTTACTGTCCACGCAAAGTACAGAGAATCTTATCAATAAAATGCATTATCAGACCTATGAATATGGTGAGAAGACTGGGAAACTCCTAGCTCATCAATTCCGCCAACAAAACCCTAGTCAAACTATTGCAGATATAGTTGAATTCTGGTATTAAGCATACAGATCACTTGGAAATTAATTCCTGCATGCATTATTCTAAATTATATATGTTGGATGATTTTTTTGGAAAATTAGGTGTCCCCAAAATCAATGAGGAAGTAAAGAACAGTCTAGATGGATCACTTACCAGAGAGGAACTGCTGCAGTTAAGTCGCTACAAACTACAATTCACTACAATACTTACAATACATACTGCCCTATTTCCCTATTAAACGTAGACAATAAAACTAAAATTTTTGCCCATCGTACAGAGGATGTTCTGCTTTGTATTATATTGCATGACCAAACATGCTTTATCAACAATCACATTATTAAATCATAAATATTTTAATATGCATAGACTTTATAATATCTTGTATGACCCATCACCACCCACAGGTCCAGAAATATTGATTTCACTTGATGCTAAAAAGGCATTTGATCGGGTGGAGTGGGATTATCTTTTCTATGCTCTTAAACAGTTTGGCTTTGGTCCCCGAATTATGAGCTGGATAAACCTTCTTTACTAGTCCCCTCTTACGGCAGTTCATACAAATAATTTATCCTCTTACTTCCCACTTGGTTGTGGTACCAGACAGGGATGTCCACTGTCGCCTCTCTTGTTCGCCATAGCCACTGAACCTCTAGCAATTGCCCTGTGAGGGGAGTCTACTATTAGAGGAATCCAAAGGGGTGGAATTGATCATAAAGTTTCTCTATATGCAGATGACATGCTGCTGTATGTCTCTGACCCTATGTCTATTCTGCCAAAAATCCTCAAAATGTTAAGCGAATTTGGTAATATATCAGGATATAGGGTCAATTTAAAAAAAAAGTGAACTTATGCCAGTGAACCCCGTAGCTACAAATATAAATTTTCATTTATTTCCATTTAGAATGAATAAATAAAATACTTAGGAGTTTGGATTACATATACATTTAAGGATCTTTTCAATGCTAACTTTCCAGCTCTAATGCTTCGGCTAAGGCAAGATCTCTAACGATGGGATCATTTACCTCTATCATTAGGTGGAAGAATAAATAAATGTAATAAAAATGAATGTCATGTCTTAATTTCTTATATTTATTTCAATGTATTCCTATTTATCCGATGAAATCCTTTTTCCTGACAATAGACAAACTGATCTCCGACTTCATTTGGAATAAGAAAACTCCCTGAATATGTAAAGATAGATTGCTGAGACATCGGCAGCATGGAGGACTTTCACTTCCTAATTTTCAATATTATTACTGGGTGGCCAACATAAGGGTCATATTGCATTGGATGGGCTCTAGTACCACTGACACAGCTCCAGTATGGAAGATTCTGGAGAGGGAGTCATGTAACTCTGTCTCCCTACATGCCTTGCTTTGCTCAAAAATGCCACTACCCGAACCCATATCCAGATACACTTTAAATCCTATTGTATAACACTCTCTTCAGATCTGGGCTCAATTTAGACAATTCTTTTCACTTCAAGACCTCTCAATATATGCTCTGATATTAAAGAATCCGATGTTTTTATACATGGTCTAGAAATGGGACCACTGTATAAGATGACTTATACATCAACAATACTATCTTTCGATGAGCTGCGACTTAAATACAATGTTCCACAAATTTAGTCAATTTTCCCCTCCCCTACTCATAGTCAAACTACAGATGACAATTAAATGGTTCAACTTTGGGGTTAAAGTGCAATTTGACAAGCCAAAAAAGATGCTTGTAAGTGAGATGGCAGACCAGGCCATTGTAAACACTTATAAAAACTTGTAAAAATTTTTAGACAGCTCTCTCTACAGCAGGGCTGGCAAACCCTGCTCCTAGAGAGCCACAACCCTGCAGAACTTAGGTGCAGCCCTAATTTAACACACCTGATACTGATAACCGGGCCCTTCAGAAGCATCTCAATTAGAGTCAGCTATGTTGAAGCAAAGCTGACCCTAATACTGAGATGCTTCTGAAGGGCCCAATGTGGCTCTCCATGAGCAGGGTTGGCCAGCCCTGTTCTATAGCTTATTTGTCACGATATGCGTGCCCAGTGCGGAGTAGGGAAGCAGGATCGGGAGTCTAAGGTGTCAGGGTACAGAGGATTTATTCCGGGAATGAACACAAGTAGGGAACAGCACCATGACACATACAACGTCAATGACCGGACTGGGGAAACAAACTTAAACACAGACTAAAATACACAGGACTAATAGCGAATGACAAGAAACAGCTGGTAAACGGAGGGATTCCATGCGAGGTTAACCAGGGGGCATGGCACACAGGAGGTCATGACGGGCTGGGCGTGACATTATTTTCAAACCAGTAGCATGTACTTCAGGTCTAAAACCTTTAGCATTTTAATAAATCCCGGCTTTTCCTCAGTATGCACGGGCACCATGTCTTTTGCAATATACATCACGACAGCGTTTATCGGCTTCCAGCGTGCCCCATTCTTATCATATGGCACACAGTTCGAAAACGTGTCAGGGACGGTTGCTTGCTTAACTTTGGATGTTGTGCTTGTGCTGTGGCTATTCTCATTTCGCAGGGAGCTGCACTTCTCCCGCTTCTGCTTCCTTTGGTTGCAATAGTTTTTAAACTGACTGCAATGAGGACTTGTTTGGTCTGTGTCCAACGGCACAAAATCGAACCAATTCCATATTATGGACAAAGCAACACCTTTCTTGGGCACAAGCTCCAGATTTTCCCGTCGTTGCCATGTTTGTCAATCTGCTACAGTGTTTGGGTGCGCTGTGCTAATTTACCCATGAAGAACGGTGTAAAATAAGTAATAAAATCAATTTTCATAAAAACACATCGTCCTGAACTGTAAATTCGAATTAATTGATAAAATCGATGTATCGCCCACCTCTACTCTAAAGGATCGATTGGTACCATCTACTCTTTACTGACTACACATGATCTGAACTCCCTGATGACGCCAAGGGATAAATGGGTGGAGGACCTTGATATGCAGCTCTCTGATGAACTATGGGAGAAACTCATTATAAGAATTTATACTTCCTCAATCTGTCCAAGGCTACACTGATCCAAAGTGAAACTGGCACCAAATATTACCTCTGAATGTGATCGATGCAAGCAAGGTCCAGCAACTCTTGTACATATGTATTAGTCATGCCGCAGATTGAATGAATTATGGCAGTCAATATTTACTGCAATATCAGAAATGTTACAAATCTCAATAGCTGCCTCAAGCATTACAGCTACTCACTTAGTACTCACCCACCATTCAAGGAATCTGATTGCATTTGCAACTCTTATAGCAAGGCAACTGGTGCTATTAAAATGGAAAGAGAGTTCTCCACCAACTATTAGTGATTGGGTCAGAGATATGTTACACTACTTAATGTTGGGAAAAAAAAATTGTTACTCCCTAAAATGGTGCAAAAAACTCAATTCTAATATGCTTGGCAGCCATTTTTGGACTTCGTCAAATGATTAGATCCCAGGACTGTGTCTTTAGATTGATACAGCAATATACATCTATTTCTGTAATAATGGGTATCTGTTTATTATTATAATTTTTAATCTTAAATGTGTCCTTATGGTTATTATTATTCTGCCCCCTTTTTTATTTATGTATTTACTTATTTATTATATTTTTTAATTAAATGTTTGTCACTAATGGTGCAATTGCCTGGATAGTGGGGTGGAGCCCTGAGATGAGGGTCTGTTTTGTATGTACATAGTTCTCTTAAAATGCCAATAAAACAGTTGAGCAAAATTAAATTTAAAATTAAATAAAATACTGCATTTTAAGCAAAGAAAGTGAAAAGAAAGTGAATTCACTTACATATTTAGAGGTGAGACTCGCAGCACTTATATTGAAAAAGGTTGCTTTGGATTCCATAGCAACAGCCTTAGCCTAATTGTGAGGAATAAAAGGTAAATGTGAATTTGTTAATGCAAGCTCTTTAACAATATAACCCACACTTAATAAAACTGTTTAGCCCGATCTCCAATAAATTAACGCTAAACTTGTAGCGGTATTGCTAGATAGTAACTCACATACGTCTTATCTGAATGAGTGTCTTTTGTCAAAGACAGGTGTTGTGATGCCTTCCCCGTATGAATAATAAACCGTAAACTTAACAGACCCAGATTCAATAGACCACATTTTCCAGATCAGATTCTATTGCTACCAGCTGAGTGGTCTATTAAAAGGTTCCTTCTCCTAAAAGCTAAAATACAAATTTCTCTCTAAACTTAATACTAAAGCCTATGTAGTAATAAACTGACGGAAGAGCTCTTCCTGCATTAACCTCATAAAAGAAGGTTTCACTATAATTCTAGAGTGCCATTTTGTCTCATCTGCTGACCATGACACAGTCCTTCAACCTTCAACATCTCCAACTCACCAGCATGGTCTTGCCGTTCCCGGGGGGGCCGAAGAGAAGCAGGCCCCGTGCCGGGGCCCTGAGGCCAGTGAACAACTGGGGAAACACCATCATAGTGAGGCAGACGAAAATAACATCAACATATAGTTATTTTTCAGTTTCGCTTGGTATGTTTTAAATACGATTCTCCTTATTAGGGAGCTGACCTCTGGTCGCAGGGCAGGGAGGATGACAATCTCCTGCAGGGCTTGTTTGGCAAGTTCCTGTCCAGCAATGTCTTCAAAGTGCACAGTCACCCCACTAAAACGCACACACACAGCCTGTATCCATATCTGTGTGGGCATCGTCCATTCATTTTTAAATCCCAAATCCCCCACACAACCCAATCCTTTACCATAACTAACCAAACAAAATGCATGACTTTTGGCATTTTTTAATTTTTTATTCCATTCACAGATTTTTATAAAACTGAATTTTCCCGGGACAAATATTGGCACAATGTTAAAATAACTGGTGTTTATTATATTGTGGGTACCAAATGTCCCCACAATGTAATCGATACACACACACACACACACACACTCGCCTGTTATCGGCACATTCCAATAGTTAACTGATTCACCTAATACTTTTGTTTCTCTAAAGGTATAGCAGTGAAATTGCCACTGCGTCACTAGCACCATATTTCAGCTTCACCCCCACCTGTCTACAATCTCGTTCAGGATGAGGTTGGCCAGCCTGCTGTCCACATTCTTGAAGTTCTTCATGGCCCTCTTCTTGGCTGGCGTGGGAGCTGTCGGTTTGCCGTTGGGTTGATTTCCAGCTCTGACTGGGCCCTTTAGAATTAGATTGGGGGGGTGGGTTACAAGTCAAGACCTCTATTGAAGCTGAGGGTCGTAGCTTTCAGAGACAGCTATCAGCTTACCTTGGTACTAGACACGCGAGCAACTGGCCGGCTAGGCTGGGAAGAGGATGGCCCGCAAGTAGTTCTGGAGCTTCTAGAGATGGGCTTTGCCTGAGGTTTCGGAGGACTGGGACGAGGCGGCAAACTGGGCTCCCTGGAAGCCAGTCCACTCTCTACAGAGTGTTAAATATTCATTTACAAATATTCATTCAAGAGCAGCACAGTGTGCTAAATATTCATCTTGTGTATTTGACCTCCTCAGGTCAACTTCAGCACCAATGTGAGATTTAGTCATTATGACATCCTGCATGAAACCAACAAAATTGGAATTTTGGAGAAAAAATTGAAACTCCACAGATAAAAACAGATCATAGTCTGCTTTTATAGACCACTCACCTAAAAGCTGCAACCGCTCCTTGGCCATTGAGAGATTTGTGGTCATTTTGGCCTGGAGACGCTTAACCCGGTCATAGTGCTCACCTAATGTAGGTAAAACAGGAAAAGGAACAGACAAAACATAGGAGGGGGTCAAATGCAAACAAGCGCTACAAAAAATGGATGGAGTTAACGTGAACTCATTGTGTTGATATATTACAACAGAAGAGTAAAATTAAGAGGAGAAAAGAACCTGATTTTATTACTGATTGTTGACAAACTGTCTGAGAATGGACATGAATGCACTGGGGTAGCTAAGTCAGTCATTTCAAATTAATATTTTACAATAGAGATTTTGGGGGAATATAATGAAGAGACCACCTTTGCCAGTAACGCTGATTGCTATTCCTTTCTGCAGTTCCAAAATGCCCTTCTGGTACCACTCGACAGCCTGCTCCTTTGGACCTAGAATCATCAATGCACGGGTAAATAGAGAAATGAGAGAAAATGGTTTTACCCAGCGTTTGGCATAACAGGTTTGACAATCTGGCAGAAAGCCTTTGTTTGAGCCAGTAAAATTCTAGCTGTTTACTTTTACTGATCTATTCATGCTGAAACAGCATCCTGAAATTGCTCTGGGAAGCAAATGTTATATCTGCCAACTTTACACTAAGCCAGAGCGAGGCAGAATGAGACAGAAAGAGGCAGAAACAGACAGAAAGCAAACATTCATGGAAGCGGGACCCCCCTGAGCCACCATGCTGGCCCACTGATAACCATCTCCCGTTACCCTGTGGTAAGTGATGGGCAGGTGTCTATTTAACTGGAGATAGGACAATCGAGTAATACTTAACAATCGAGTAATACTTAAACCTAACACTGTCTGAAACCAAGGAAACAGGGCATAGCTGGATCATCAGTCCATAATCATTATCGTAGTTTTATATGAGTAAAATAACATGGACATTCTCAAGGTCGCATCTAGTAAATAATAGCGATCAGCGAAGCCCCAACCCGGAAAAACAGCAGCGCCGTCTCTGTCACACCGCCCCGTCGTTCTTACCTTGGCCGTGTTCGTCGATGTTCAGGGCCACAGATATGTACTCGAAGGCCTGCCTGTGGTGGTTTCGGATGCGCTCCGAGTCGCCGTCCCCGGTCTGCTGATCGCCGTTGTCCACTGGGTTAACTTCAGCAGCCATGGCTCGCAAACAGAACTAAAGTAAACCAAAACTAAACCTGAAAGCGCGGAGCAGCGGAATCAGGCTCAGCACCGCACACGAAGGACGTAACTGCCTGCGGCAATTCGGCATCCGACCCGAGGCGTACGAACCAACAAAACGTCGGCTGGGCAGTATTCTATTATTTGGCCCTTTCTATGCTAATTAAGTCACTAGCCTAATTCGGGATCCCATAACATGCCTGTTAATTCGCGTCACATTCACGCCACAGTACAGGAAGTTTACAGTGCACCCGCAAGAATATGACAGCTAAACAGTAAGGGGTGGTAGGAGATATTAACAGGAGATTCGCCTGGACGAGCGACGGGACTGCGCATGTGCGGAAATGTAGTTCCAGGTCTGGGTCTTTTACGGGACCTACGGTAAATGACAGAATTCAGACATGTAAGGGAAGTTAGGAAATGGGTACTAAAAGCACAATGGACGGAAATAAAAATAATAAGTCGTCAATCCGATCATTTGTCTAGCAGCATAGAATTCTTCTGTTCATTGCTTACTGTGTTTAATGTGGACATATGCTGCCCATGGATGTCTCGTTTTTATTAATCGGTTTCTGTTATATCCTTGTGTATTGATTCATTTCTAGTCCCATTTGTTGTTCACCGTATCCATTTAGATCAATTTGACATTTCCTCTTTGAAGCCTCCAATTAGCGACGTAAGGGTCATAAAAAGTGGTTCCGGTTTCATGGCGAGCCAATGGGAGAGTCGCTTGTGGCGCCGTTGTGATTGGCCGCTTCCCCGCGCTTCTACGCTTTTGGAGCGGAGAAATCAACAGCCGTGATGGCGGACGGTATTGTGCTTTCCTTTATTCTAAGAACTGTTTCAGGGAGTGCGAGCGGATGCGTGTTCGGATCGTATAATTTGAACGCACGCTGATTCCTGTTGCGCCAAATTACTTTGATGTTAATTCATAAGGTCACTGAAATGTCGCCTGAGAAACCTTTAAAGGCGAAAAATATTTCGCGTTGTTTTTATAGTTTGATTTGTATAAGTGTTCAGCTGCACCGGTATACTTTAACACTATATATTTTTATTAATAGATAATCTTATATTTCACGCGGATTTCCTAACTAAATCAAAGCGTAAGCTTTAACGCGTAAGTAATGTGGGATTGTTTCTCTGCTTAGATCACACCGATATGGACCAAGTCATGGAAGGACAGGCACCAGTGAGTTTAAGTCTCCCGCTACTATATTTCTCGAATCCCTGTTTTAAACCAACTGCCATATTCCGTTTCTTTAAAGGTTGCAGAAAATCCGCATGCTGAATATGGTCTTACTGAAAACGTTCAGGTATTGAACGTCCCAAATATCATGAGATGCTGTGACCTATAGTGCGATCCACGTAAAGAATGTCGGTGTCTGAACGCATATTTACTGTTCTGCCCTCAGAGGATAGCTGAAAATGAGAAGGCCAGCATGGATAAACTTGCCAAACAGAAAGTGGATCTGCAAGCCCTACCGACGCGAGCATATTTAGACCAGACGGTTGTTCCGATTCTCCTACAGAGTCTTTCAGTGCTGGCCAAAGAGAGGTGGGTTACAGTTAATGGAAGTCAATGGTGCAGAAAGCAGATGCATTTAAATAATGAGTTTGCAGCTGTTGCATTTGAGTTATTCAGTGCTAGTGACAAAATATTTTGTAAATGCCATTGATGTCACGTTTTTTGCAGACCTCAAAATCCTATTGAATTTTTAGCAGCACATCTTCTCAAGAACAAGTCACAGTTTGAAGATCGAAATTAACACATCAGGAGGCAGCTGAAGACATTCCATGTGGCTGTTTTTTTTAAATAATGAACCACTGCGGTAGTGCTAATTATGTTTTTATGATGCATGCAATGAAATATAAATTAAAAAGAAACATTCTGCCACTGAATAGTGCGTAACTGGAATATCATATATGTGTGCTTGTTATATAGATTTGTCCACACTAAAGCACATTTTCAAAATATGAGTATGCTGGTAATGGGAATACTTCCAATTACTAATGCAGTATTTCATATTCCTACACTATGATGCAGGGTTTAATTTTAAAGGTTGAGTTCTGCAGCAGTTACTCATCACCAAATAATTCTTATGTATTCAAAATGCAGTTATTCCTGTTTCTATTTACAGACTTTGTAACATATGTTAGTTGCAGATCAATATGTTTGAACAAGTATCACCACTACACGTGCATGAATTCCTAATTATCTGTTTGTCAGTTATGCTTTAAGTTTGAAAACAACTTTTGTCATAACATTCACAATTCAATAAGAGATACAACCCCATTACCCTTTGTGGTGGACTATAATCTTGATGAATAGCTGGGAAATGCAATTAACTACTGGTATAGAATAAGCATTGCAAGGTCTTCAATTAGTATGTCATCTGCTAACAACTGTACAGTGATTGTGAACCACCTGTCATGTGACTAAATATTGAATCATATATATGTATTGACTTAAATTGTACAAAAAATCTAAGTAAGCTCCAAGCACAATTTTTACTGCAGTAAAAGGGGGAAACCACATGGAATTTTGGTAGTCTAATGGTTAGAGACGCAATCATGTAACTGAAAGTACCGCTGAGGTACCCTGAGCAAGGTACAGTCCCCAAGCACTGATCCCTGGGCGCTCACGTAGCTGCCCACTGCTGTTACAATGTCACATGGGTTAAATGCAGAGGACACATTTCGTTGTTGTGCACTGTGTGCTGTGGTGTGTCAACAATGACAATCAACTTACCGTCAAATTACAGAGTTGTATTGGAATTGCCCTATGCTGTTGGTTTACATTAATTTATCTGAACTGAGACATTTGCTGGCTCCTATATGACTGGCCTACAACAAAATGCAACAAAGTTGTAAAAACTAAAAGTTACCTTTACCTGTTTATTGCAGATGGCTTAATACAATACATGTCACAATCCACTCAAGAAGAACTGTCATTTGTAACAAGTAAACAGTTACATACTAGCATATTTGGATATTTGTTTCAATATAAATGATTCTAAACCTGTGGAAAAAAAGATGAGTACACTTTACTTCAGCTCAGTCAACTTTCATCTGAAAGCTGTGGTTTCTGTGGTATTAGTGCTCTATCACATACGTTCTTTTACTGCAGTGTTGTACAGTCAGTCCATGTTTTTGCTCGCTCCGAGCTCCCTGGCAGACAGTTCACATTTATGCTCAGTCCCAGCAAAAACGTGGACTGTCTGTGGGTCCCCAAGGACCAGATTGGGAAACACTGCTTGAGTGCAGTATCGTCCATTATGGTTCAGAAGAAATGGGTGTCATGAATTTTTTGTAAACAAACAAAAGAATTTGAGGCATCGCAGTTAGACAATTTACTTCATTCACACACTGAAATAACCAATGAGAAAAATAGTTGGGTTTAAGATTATGTCCAAAAGTAATTAAAGATTTTTTTTTTTTACAAAAACGTTGTAATAGGGTTACAAAACACACACACGCACGCACACTAATGTACAGATATTAACACAATCAAACTGCGTGGTGTGTCACATCGGTGACCTTCATTCTCCTCAGTGGCAGTGGTCAGATGTAGAACTGATGTGCAGCCAAGCTGTCCATGAAAGGGCGAACCAAATTGTCAGTGGAGAAGTAGAAGACCAGGCCGAACGTGATGGAGATGGGGAGGGCCGGTAGGGCCTTCTTAAAGATGGCCAGCAGAAGAAGAGTGAGACAGAGTCCCTAGAAAGAGGGGGGCAGGTGTTTCTTAAAGCAGTGCCTATCCTCTAATCGGACAGATGTTTTAACATTCCACTGGCCCAATGTAGATTGTGTTGATTTTTCATTCCTGTCAACTGTAAGCAAAGTATCTGTTGCAATTAGGGCTGCAACTAATGATTATTTTGATAAACCGATTAATCTGTCGATTATTTTTTCAATTAATCGATGAATTGGATAGAAAAGAAATTTTACATTTCCACCCATTGATTCAAATAGAACATTATCTAAACTGACGGAGCAAAAAAGCACACGAAGAAAAATGCAAATCAAAAAACCCGGTAACAGAATTTGTTTCAACATTAACCCTTGTTTTCTATATTTACAGTAATACACAAAAGTGATCTAGCATGGCACTATCACATACACTCACAGACGCAGTTACTTTCATCCCTGTCTAAATGCAATTCATCCTGCCTCACTCACATGGCGAACGGTGGGACTGTCTGGCCATATGAGGCGCCAAGTGTCAAATGCTTATTTTTGTCCACAAAATACATTCCGTACCACTAAAAGTATTATTTAATGACAAAATCCAATAATGCCTTACTGCATTTTGTACAAGGAAACACAAACGCCAGTTACATTTCGCTCACGAAAGCATAAAGACTTTGCTTTCTTTCGTGCACAGAAATCAGAAGCAATGTTTCATTTTGTGCACAAAATTTACATTGGCACTTTGCATTTCATGGACATAAGACAGTAATTTCTTGCACAAAATGCATTTTATAAACTAAATAAATTCGTTTTGTGTACAAAATGCATTTCGTGAATGAGTGAAAGTCATTTTGTGGATGAAATGCATTTAGTGAATGACAAAGTTATAGTGTATGAAATGCATTCTGTGAATGTCAGGAAGTCATTCCGTGCACAAAATGTGATTCTGTGTAATCATGAAATGAATTCTGTCCTTTGCTGAGTCACAAAATGAATTCCATCCTTTGCTGAGTCACGAAATAAATTCCGTCCTTTGCTGAGCCACGAAAGGCACATAGGAGGTGCATGCCCGGGGTAGTCGTACATTCAGATGACAAGAAGGTGGAGCGCCAGGTTTGATTTCACAGACCTGTGTAATTACGTTTAACTTAAATTTTATAATATAAATACGAATAGCCCTGCAGTCATACCTTTTGCTTGTTTTTATTGCATTTATAATGTTTTATTTATGCATTAGTATCACTATTTTGTATCATACAGTACTTATTTAATCAATCAATTAAGTGTTTTGGCAGTGAAATTTAATAAATACGTGGAATGACTGAGGTGCCCCAGAGGAGAGGTTTGGGAACCAAAGTGGTGTTCATCTAGCCATCCAACAAGGCATCAGTAAGAAGATTGGAGTACAGAA
>JAODKL010000062.1:5570396-5590659 GCA_026780765.1 Petrocephalus schoutedeni
GCTCTGGAGATGCACTGCTGGGGTGCCCAGCAGTGCATCTCCAGAGCAGAGAGCCTTCTTCTACAATGGGTGTCTATGAGTGCGGATTTAGTGATGTGATTACTTAGACGTGTTGCCAGGGAAATGGGGGACAGTACTGCTGCAGGTCCCAGGTGGGTGGTCAAACTCACAGGAGTATATGAGGGCAGGGAAGATGGGTTCATTGCGCTCCTGGGCTGTCTCCACTAGCATCCTGAGAGGTCCTTTGGGGCTCAGTACTGCGATCAGGTCTGCCAAACACAACAATCTTGACATCATATACAACCCTCCTGTTTCATCTCCTAAACCTCAAACAGACTGTTTGAAGGTGAATGTGTTTGAATGCAATTAGAGGATCTGTAATACAAAAAAAAAGTCTCATCCAGAGTATAGCCCTAGTTATAAGAAAGTTATTAGATCACTGAAACTCAGGCTAGACAAACAGTTGCCGATTGTGTGACGAAAGATAGGAAGGATATGCTACCATGGCGATCCCACCTGGAAAAAAAAATACACTTTTTCTGTTTCTGCCAGTAGTGCCTTAAGGCAGTGTTTCCCAATCGGATCCACATTTTTGCTCCCTCCCAGCTCCTTGCCAGACAGTGCACGTTTTTGGGAAGGAGCAAAAACATGGACTGTCTGCAGGTCCCCGAGGACCAGGTTGGGAAATACTGCCTTAAGGAATTTCAAATCGACGCAAGGGCAGCCTTTTTTACCATACACGGAGATGGCCCCCAAGATGACCCAGGCTGACCACTCAGGCAGGTACTTGATGAAGACAAGGGCCATCAGGGCGCTGATGACTATAAGATACGCCTGCTGAAGCTGCAAGGGACCTTTCCAGTGAATGCAGATCATTCCCACAGCTCCAAAGTTCCAGATGATCATCACTAATGTGGGATAGTCCATCGCCACATTGTAGGTCTTAAACACCTCCCTGCAGAGTGTGGAGTTTGGGGAAAGGGCAAATGTAAGTCGGAGGTTTAGGACAGTTTAGAATGAATAGAAATATTAGTGACTCCAACCAATGGTTGCACAGACATACACTGACCAATGACAAATCTTGCATATAAGCAATTCTATATAATCAGGATGACAATCCAAGACTCACCCCAGGTACATGAAGCTAAACCAGAACAGTAACATCAGGGATGAGAGAATCAGCCACCCATGAATAAACTACAGCAAAAAGGGAAAAACAAGACTCTAGTAAATATTAGAATATTACATCATATACATATAGATATCATCCTAAATTTAATGCCATTTAGCAATATCCGCACTACCACTGCCAACAATCCAGCATGAATGTCGACTGTGATTGGCAAGAACCCAAGGTTAACTATTTGGTTTAGGTTAAATATGAATTGACAGGTCCTTAAAATGATTTCACGTGGTCTGACCTTGTAACAGCGGTACTTGTAAAGCACAACGAGAAAGATGGTCATCACCACGATGACGCTGATCATGATGATGGTGTTTAAGACGGAATTGAGAAGTCGTTGACCCACTGACGGCGTATCTTCAGTGAAAGGCGTGTATATCCTGCCAGTGTAAACCACAAACAAATCATTTTTCCTATTTAAAATGACCAAGCAGGAACAGGTTTTTGGGCATATCCATTTTATGGATCAAAACAACCGAAAACTACGTACAGCTGCTGGCCATTCTTCTCAGTGTAGAAGCTGACTGACTTTATTGTTGCCACGACGACAACCATGCACAGTGTGACAGGCACAAAGAGCATGATCACATGCTTGGCTCCATACTTGAGGGTCAATTCCTCATCCTCACTATCTGCTGCAGATTCTCCTTCTCTCGTTCCCCGGGTAAGCCTTGCTGAAGTACCCTGGCCGAAACAAAACACAGTTACAACAAGAACAAACCCAATCTTCTTCAAAAAAATATCACACTGAGCCACCAACGGGGAAACACATACGGTTTTGTTTTCTGTGGCCACTGGTCCTGGAAGTTCCGCGTCTTGAGTGTATGTTGCCATAGTCGGACTATCAGTAGTGACCAAGGCTGTTCTCTCATTATAAAACTCTTCCTCGCTATCTGACGTATTCATGAATGTAAGGTTCACGAAGACCACAACTTACAGCTTAATGGAAAGAACGAAGGCCAGGCAGGAAATTATTTCATTACACATACAGACGCAGCACAATTAAATACGTGCACAGTTTCAATAATTTCATACTAAATAAATTATATGCTTATCCTTTACGTCATTATGTAGTTATATGTAGTGGGTAATCTACAAGATCTATAAAAAACATATCCACGACCAGTGGCATATAATTGACCTATGTTAACAAAATATTATTTTTGATATCGTTTTGTTTTTACTACAGTACAGTACAATTTCCCTTAAAGTAAAGCACAAACTGATAAGATAAACATGGGAACATTAGCTAGCAGGACCGAAATAAAATCCTGCTTCGCTCATGTGACGTGCGCCAACATTCTAGCAGCTAACTACTTCATTATTCTGGCTAGACTTATAAATTGTAGCAACAAAGCGCATTTTAAAAGGTGCCAACCTGCCTCTACGGTCTGCAGCTTGACATCGATAGGGAATGAGCAGGAGGCGTATCTTTCGGCTGTACTGTGGCGAGCAAACCTGCACTTCGGGTTAAGGAACTAGGAAATAGCGCGTCGGTCAGCTGACCGGGGCGGCGGTCACGTGACAGCGGAAATCCCCGCTGTTTTTTTCACGGGCGATTGGAAAATATGCTAAGAAACATAATAATAAGCTGAGCTAAGAGAAGTTTTCCGTTTACCGAGAGACGTGTTACTGGTGCGATGATGTATTAGTTAACACATTCACTACACATTCAAAACAACTTGTTTTCTTTAGCTTTCACTTCAGATACGGAATATGCCGGCGACAGCTGGTGACAGCCATAATGTTATCACATTTATTTGAATATTTGTAATGTCTTTGTTTTTAATTAACGTATTACAGTGTCGCAGTTTCTTATTTAGTATTAAAATTGTTTAAACACCAATTGTATATGATTGTCTTACAAGCTGTCAGTGAGTTGAGTGAGAATAATTCGCAAAGTTTTGCATTCATTATAAGGGTATTTAAGTTACATGTACCTCTCAACATCTATAAATATATAGGCCTTAAATATAACACGGGAACTGAAATGAATCCAATAGAGCGATAGCTAAACGTCGTAGTAGTTTTACATAATTAGATTTTAAATAATATTCTGCCATTTAAATAAAATCGTTATACTGCAAACAAATATCAATCAGTGCTAGATTTCTTCATTACGAACATGTATAAACACTTTGTCATTCGGATTTCTCTTTTTTCAACCTGACGTCACCACGGTAACCTTTCTCCTTGATCTTCCCTGTGACCATGGTGACAAAATCAGCCAATACGACTTATTACCATGTTCGCGTAGCCAATCCGTGTAAACCTCGTTACCTGCATTCATCGGATGACGAATAGGAGGCGTCCTACACATTTTCAGCCAATGAGAACTACGTGTCAGTGCACAGGCACGGTAGCTGACTTATGCCAAACCAGTTACCGGCGAACAGTACACTAGTATCATTAATTTCATGCTGTCCTGGGCTTTTGTTCTTGTCTAGCAGAGCTCCGGACAATCTTTTGTTTTGACTTCGGATATTTCCGTTTTCTTTGTGCATCCCACGAAAACCTGCAAACACTGTATTTTGAACTACTCCTTCACTTTCTTCTTTGCCCCCCTTCTGATATCAACCCCCAAACTGGTCCGTTGCTGGTTGGCTGCCTTTATATTTTTGTGCTTCTCTCCGTGCTGTTAACTGACCAAGATAGGCGGCTCAGGCACTAAGATGTCGAACCGAGTGGTGTACAGAGAAGCGAGTCACGCCGGCAGCTGGTACACCGCCTCAGGTAGACCCGGGGACAACGGGGGCACACAATTGGGGGGGGGGGCTTCTTTTTTTCGGGCCAAGCTCCGGAGAAGTAGACTGACAGCTCACGGGTGGCGATCAGCTGGCGCTGTAGCCCCAGCAAAGGACGGGAAGCGGGGACGACGTCGCCCGCAAACGTGTACGATCGCCCTCCCTGGCGCTGTTAACTTTCCTCTGTGTTTCGCACATGTGGAGGATCTCCAATAAGACGGAGAATAAACTTTCTGTGCTGGTGCTTCGGCAGTCACGACTTCGCATTTATCGTATAATCCTCAGTGTTCCTGTACTCCTTTTTTAAACTTTCGTCTTGGCTAGAAACGCCGGAGATCCGTCCTGGCTGCTTCACTATGGGAGGGTTGGACTCGTGTCGGCTTGCTAGTTAGATAGATAGTTATCGGTGCGTTAACCGGTCCCTCCCGCTAGTGTATATGTCCAAACCGGACATAAGCTCTGGTCAAACTTCCGATGGCCAGCGTGACACGTCTCGCCAGATGTTTCGTTCACTTAGCTGGAAGTGAATCGACCCGCGAAGAGGAGGGGTGCATGCGTGTGTTTCTGGAAGTGCTGTGCGTTTCTGAGCCGCTATGATCGGCCTTATCCGGCACTTTAACTCGCCGTTGGGTCCATAGAGATCGCCCATCTCGAACAGCAGAGATGCGGCGTCCCGGTGCTCCGCTAATGCCGGGGCCTGGGTTGCCCGCAACAGTATCGCCAGCTTCCGCTCTCCACACCCGGATCACCGCAACTAGCTTAGAGAAGGACTAACTAGGTAACTAGTCGGACTTTCTCGGCGCTGGCCAACGCGTTGCCACTCGGCTGGTAGCATGGAAAGGGGCACTTTGGTAGCCGCCCAGCCAGCGGACTTCTCCGCACGGAAATGGCCGCACAGCTGACTCGATCTGCAGCTAGCCTCTTTGTCCCCGTCGAAGATGAAAAGGGCGATGCTTCAGCGTGCATCTCCGGGGATCCAGTCTGGCCGAGAAGATCAGCATCCCGGGAGCGTGCCGCTGCTTGCATGGAGACACGTGCATATCAGTAAAGATACCATGCATGCTACCAGCCAGATCTCTAACACATCTGCAAGTCCCACCGCCAGGCATGCGATGCTTAAGATTTTCTTTTTTCGCTGAGCAAGACAAATGTATCTGAATGTAAGATTAAAAGGGCGTCGGCGGAAATCCGTGTCTGCGCGTGGTTCCTAACACCGGACGGCTCTTATGCGGTTTTATTTTTGGCACTGATTTTTGGGTGCAATATTTATTCTTTTTTTTACACGAAAGATGCTTCGAATAGTTTGGCTACAAGTCTCATACGTTCGAGCCAATATTGCAGTTTGTATAGATTCATTATAATGTAATTTGCTGGACCCTCCCTGATATTAATATACTAATAATTGTATTGCACATGGGAGTAGTTAATATCTAATAGCTTAGTGTAAATGAGACACTGACGTCCGTCAAGCCTAATGAAAAATGACCCCATTTGTATGCATGTGCATGTAGGTGTTTACTGTGTGGCTTCAGTGGAAGTATTTTTTATATATTTTATTTAGTCATTTTTTTGTTTAAATATGCTTTAAGGTAAGGTGCAGATTTAAACCCTTTGTGGCTCCCTGTTCCTCCACCCAAGCCATGTCTCTTCTTGACTGCTAAGTGATTTGCCAAGTGGGGGTTTGGGGGGGGGGGGGGCACTGTTGTGGAAAGCCAAGTTGAGCCTTATGCCTTTTGCTGCATGCCAGCCTTTAAGGGGGGTTGATGGGTCTTTGGCCTGGCTCTGTGAGTGCAGGATTTTACAGCTTCCCTGGCTGTTGGCTTGTGCAAATCTATGGGAACCATGTGGACCTATGTGCTTTGCTGGATTAGCATTGGCCCTGCCCCCCCAACCCACCAGAAGCCTCTTTGAGATGCAGTCAAGTACTTAAAATGGTTACCAAGCAGTCATTAGGACAGTGCTGAGTTTGAAGTTTACACCCCAAAGGCCCTCAAGGCCAAGGAATTAAATAGGAGGACTGAAGCAAGTAATGTGACCTCCCTCCCACACTTGCCCGGAGTGAAATTAGTAGGCTCAGTGTGTGCCTACCAAATGTGTGGCTCTCCGTTATTTTTCTGCCCTGTACCAGTGTATTTGGGGTGATGCTGACTGTGGTTCTGTTGAAAGCTGAGGTGACGTAGGGGTTCTTTCGAGTGTCACACCAAGGTGGAAGGTGCTTATTTCCATTTGCAGCGGGGGTCTATTTTTTTGTCCTTGTGTTGTGGCAAATCATTCTGTTTACCATGCCTCTCAAGACGGGGCCCAGAATCACCACAGTCTTAACTGGTCAAAACATTTGTGTGCATTGGAAACCATCTTGTCTAACCGTCTGTGACTTGGGTTAAATTCGGCAGTGATTGATGGCTCACGGTGATTCCCACCCGCCCTGGCTTCCGGATGCCTCCGTTAAAGCCATCTATCAATTGTGCCTCTTGAGTAGCCTGCCTGGCTGTGCCCTGACGTGTGGATCTTTCAGTGCGTTGGGGGTGGGGGACAAATATTAAGTGCTGCAGCACATGCTTTGCTGGAAGGTGTGAGAGACATCTCCCCCGCAGCCTTAGTCATGTGGTTCCCACCGATGCATTGCTGTTTGTTTGTTTATGCGTTTGGCAGCTAAATCGTCCACGTTGCCTGGGTTGGATCCATGCTTTAGTTGCTAATGAAATTCTTGTGTGTGGTATTTTAAGAAAGTCACACGCACAGTATCTCCCCTCCCGAACCAGATAAGTGCCAACTGCTTATATTCTCTTGCTCTCAGGGAGGAGGCAGGGAGTGTTTTGGAGGATCTGGATGTGAAAATGAGTCAATCAGCACACTTGCAGCTGTCTGGTAATTGTGGTGGTGGGGGCTATTGCCTCCCAGTGGCAGATTCAGAAAAACCCTCTTACAGAGCATGTAAGCGGAGCGGAGCGGGCAGAATTTGGTCAGAGCGTGGAGCGTTTTTTTTATTAAGGCTGGAGCGGTCGCTCTGTCTCGCTCCAATTTCGCTCCGATACCGGTCATACTACGAGACGGAGGCATGCCCAAATAACCCAGAATTCATCTGTACAATTATCAATTACACAGATTACACAAAATTGGGCGAGATGGAGTTCACTAAATATTTCACAAAGGTTTAAGGTGATTAGTTGTTAGGTATGCAGATTATTATTCCGGGGAGAAATTTTAGAGGAGCGGTATTGAGCGGTGCTGTTTAGTGCAAATTAGAGTAGAACAGCGGGCGGAGCCAACAGCCTCGTGAGCTAGGAGCGGAAATTCTCACCTATCCACTCACATGCTCTGGTCCCTTTTAATACCTAAGTAAAACATCAGCACTCAAAATAAGTGGCTGATGATAAAAATATACATATAAAAAAACCACTCCTGTACTAATTACACTTTGTGTGCTGTACTAATTTCTTTTACATATTCTTATATATTTATTGCAATTTATATTTGAATAGCTTTATTGTTGCTGTTTTATTGTTTACATGTGTTTAAGTTTCTGTACTTATTTGCATCCTGGTTAGATGTTAATTGCATTGTCATTGTGAAGTCTTTGCACTGTGACAATTAAGTTGAATCTGAATTTGCATATTTAGTATTCACTTGTTTCTGTAGGTGATCAGCAGTATAAATTCTCTGACTTTTACCTTCTTCCCCACTGTGGTTTCTCCAGTGACGGGATGTAAATGCTTGTAGATGTAGACAATGGAATCTTCTTTTTCCCCGGCTTCTGAAACAGCCAGGAGGATAACAGGAGTAATAGATGTCTGTTTTTTTTCCCCCTCCATCTCCCTGCAGGAGCCCAGCTGAACGTGCAGTTGGAGGGATGGCTGTCTCAGGCGCAGTCCACTCTTGGGCCTGCCCGGGCCGTCATCGCACCGTAAGTCCTTAGCTTCCTGTAGCTGGAGACGCAGCACCTGCATGCGATGGGATCAGGTGCCATCATCTCTGCTAGCATTTTAATGGTCAGTGATGCCCAATATGCTACATGGGGCTAATGCTATAGTAGGGACAATTCATACGGCCATAATTCCATAATGCACACAAGAATAATTTATACAGAGTGGCCAACCTCATTTATGGCCAATGATGTGTTTCGAATTGGTGACTGACAGGGGAGGGCACACTTCAAGGGCCAGTTAGCTTTCAGCTAGAGCCAGTGCCCTTCTGGCTTTGCCCCCACCATGCTACAGGGGAGTCGGTGTGAGGCAGGCAGGCTCCCGTGTTCGGTCCCGTAGGCCATGTTCTCCGTGTTCACAGGCATGCTGGGTACACCTACTGCGGAGCGTGTGCGGCACATGCCTACAAGCAAGTGGATCCCACGGTTACGTGAGTGCCAGATTTCAAGTCTGTGAGCTCTAAGCTTCGCTGCTTTGTCATTTTGTTTGGCAGAGAAGTGCATTATGGGTAAAATACAGCTGTATGAGCTTTTATGTTTCTTTTCAATTCCGCAATAGGTCATGGGTTCTGTGCCATCAGTCCTGCAGGGGGACTGCAGTCTAAAATCAGTGATTCGGGGAGAGTTTTATTTATGTGTGTCAACTAAGGCCAAGGACAAAGCAAAACACTGATGTCATCATCTTTGGGCCGGGTTTTACGATTCAGTGGCAGCCTGGCATGCACAGCCTCGTCAGCCCAACCCCTTAATGTTGTGGCAGTTGCAGTTTTGGATCATGCCAGAACCATGTAAGCGTGCCTGTGCACTTGGGCTCTAATCCCCATCAGCTGAATCTCTGGTTCCCCCCCAGACGGAGGGTCTTCATCTTGGGGCCCTCGCACCATGTGCCCTTGTCCCGCTGCGCCCTGTCGCCCGCTGAGGTCTACAGAACGCCGCTGTACAATCTAAGAATCGACCAGAAGAGTAAGAGCCCAGTGCCTCACTTCGCAGCTGGCCTTCCCTTTTCCGCTGGCTCACCTTAACCTAACCATCATACCTAAACCTGTGTCCGTCTGCAGTATCAGGAAAACACCTATAGAAAGGTTTATTTGAACTATTCTCTCCATTTTAGAATGATTTTCTAAAGACATCAAAAGTATAACATAATGTATATGAAATTATGCATTGATCAAAAAAATCATTAGACTAAAAGGTTGTGACTCAGAAAGCTGCCGGTTCAAATCCTGTGGTTAGTAGAGTGATCCCACTGTTGGGCCCTTCAACCCCAATTGCTCCAGGGACCCTACTGTCACCTCTACGCCAGTTTCATGAGGTGGCCTCCTGGGAGGCTTTTCCAGCTGTCCTGAAGGAGGTCCCACATATATTCTGAGCTCTCATTGAACACTTTTCCTTTCCTTTCCTTTCTGGTGAAAATTCTCTAGGCCGTGTGATGGAAAACCATCACTCTACTTTGTAACGACTTGGCGTGTCCAAACTTTTGACTGGCACTGTATATATTCACACTACATCTGGATCTAAGCGGGTCTGTTCCAGTCTGGTATACTTATGTCCACCGCAGGATGCTTCTGTTGGAATTTGTATTGATTAATGTAAGGTGGGGGGGGGATAGGCTGAGACTGGCTGTTTCTGACAGCATGTATGTCAGTTAGTTATGGCGTGTGACATGCAAATTGAAGCCACTGAGAGGGACCTTAATGGGGGAAGTGGTATTACCATGACGACTCGGGCGTTACCGTGGCGATGAAATCGCCGAAGTCTGCCTGTTGCCTTCAGGCTGCTCTCCTTAGTCTAGTGGGAAATGTGAAGCTTTAGCAGTGCTTGTTTTTAAATGAATGAAGCCTTCCTCCACTTGTTGTAGTTTATGCTGAGCTCTGGAAAACGGGCATGTTCGAGCGGATGACCCTGCAGACCGACGAAGAGGAGCACAGCATCGAGATGCACCTCCCATACACCGCCAAAGCCATGGAGAGGTACCATTTTGTGTGGGGTGGCGTGTCAAATGGGCCAGACTCATGCATTTCAAAACGCACTACTTCCCAACAGCCATTTTCACAGTTCTGTCTCACCGAAAGGATTAGAATTGCTTATTAGCAAGCTGCTGTCAGGACGTGTGTTTTTTTTCTTTGCTTCTTTTTTTTAAAGATTGTTATTTTGTCACTTTGCTGGCACTTTTTGTCCAAAAGTGACAGTAATTTACCCTTTCGTAGTGTGCTTTTTTTGTCACTGGCACTTGAGGAGGGCCAGGCTACCCGCTGTTCGGGGTCCCAAGTGCTTGTGTTTATGATGCCGTCTCTAAGTGCACACTGAGTTTTGCATTTTAAGATGTGTTCATGAGAGAGATGCCAGAACACAGCAGCTGTGGAGCATGTTTTCTTAGCATTAGGCAGCCTCTGGTTCCGTGATGTGGTCTCCCTATAGATGCTATGAGCTCATTGGCTACGGAAGGTGGAAGGGAGCGTGAGGGCTTGTAGTGGGCCTGATTCCCAAAAGTAATATCATGCATCCAATCATGTGTCCATCCTTTAAACTGCTTATCCTGAACTGGGTTACGAGGGGGGGGGGGGGGGGGGCACAAGGCGGGGATCCACTCCACATGGCATGTAAGCCCATTACAGATCGGTGATGTCAGCAAGTCACTGAAATGACAATAGAGAAGTATAGTAGGATCCCACGTATACTGCATTTTGTGTGCTAAGGAAGTCTCCCTGTTCTCTCTAGTTGGTATTATGCACTAACCGTCTGTGCCATTGTTCCCTTAAGTCTCACTGCGGGCATATTTGCTGACAGGGTCTTCATGTTGATGTAGCCGTTTTAGTTGTAACTCTCCCACTGACCTGTTTTGTTCACTTCTTACCTTTTTTCTTTGCTGTGTCAGTAATATTCAAGCCGCTCCTCTCCGGCTCATGGAGAATTCTAACTGTTTCTGTTCTCTTAAGTCAAAAAACAGACCCTCTGTGCCATGCAGCTGATGGGTGCTGTCAAGGTGGTGACAGACATCATTTATGCACACTGCCATTTTTAAATTGCTTTTGTATCGATCAGGGCAACCTGAAGTTTTTGTCGTATTTATGTATGTATTTCTTTGCTTGATTAACCACTGCGCCCTCTGTTGGTGTATTGGTAGTCTAGTGTGCCAAGGGCATGTCCATGCACAGGGCCGGGGGTATGTGGCCACTTCATTAGCAAGTTGCCCAAGAACCTGTCCCTGATTGGTCGCCTCAGCCTTAGTGCTGTGAGCCACTCAGGATGGCCTAGTAGGGACATGCCAGGCAAATTCAGAAGTGGTTGTAACTGCTTGGTTGCGTGTTCCCCTCCATATTTGTTCCCAGCCATAAAGACGAATGTTCAATTGTCCCAGTGCTTGTGGGTGCCCTGAGCGAGTCGAAAGAGCAGGAATACGGGAAGCTCCTCAGTAAATACCTGGCGGACCCTGCAAACCTCTTTGTGATTTCGTCTGACTTCTGCCACTGGGGTGAGTTGGTAAGGGCGTCCGGTGCTGGTGGTGAGTCTCTTTCTGCCAGCCGTTTGTTTACCTGTTCTCACACGCAGTCAAACACTGTCTGCTCTGACAAGGTGGCAATATAGAAATGATAATCTTATATAGATTAGATAGAGATTTATGCGAGGGGGAGGGCTGAGCCTTTATCGGGGGCTGGGGGGGGTCTGATGGAAAAGCCCAAAATGAATGAGAAAATCACGCAGCCTAAAAAAGCCCCGGGGACACCCCTGATTTTATCACAAAAATATTTTTAGTCTTCGTTATAATTTCAAGATGAGGGGGAGTATTACTGTGTAAAAGTAACAATATTCATTACTTCCCACAGGAGAATGTGCCTTTTTTGAGCGCGCTCTTTACTGAGCTGAAACAAGCTTTGTTTTGTCTTTGTGCTGCTATGTGAGAGTATCATTTCCATCCAGGGTCTCAGCTGACCCAGACAATAAAGTGAGTCGTCTCTGGAGCACATGGCGACGGGAGATGCATTTAGGGAGCAATCAGATTAACATGCCTCTCTCCTCTTAAAGGGCAGCGATTCCGTTACACATACTATGATGAAACCCAGGGGGAAATATACAGATCCATCGAGCATCTCGATAAGATGGTAAGATATGACACAGCTGGCTCTGTTTTTTGAAGTTTCTCAAATGAACCATTTCAGTGGATATCGCAAGTGCAAATCTATGTTTTCATTTTATGTACGCGATTGCGATGGTGCAAATTTCTCTGATCAGATCTATGCTATGGTTTCCCCTCTTAGATTATCATTTGGGACTGTGCTGGGGGTATTTGGATATTAGGGGTACATTCAGCATACTCCTGGGACTTTAGACACTCAGTCAATGTGCATGTGATTCATCTGGGTGCTGCTGGATGGGCCAGGGGTGCGTTTTGCCTGCTGTGTATCACTAAATGGGGTTTGTTGATAACTTGTCTTGGGCTAAATGCAAGTGAACAAAGATAAAGTCCATTTAAACTGGGGTACTTTAAATATGACAAGTTTGTGATGCTAATGACAATACTAGCAATAGCAGCCCTCCCTCACGAGGGGAGCAACCCTCCAAATAAAAAGCTTTCTTTGCATAATCTCCTGTGCAAACGATTACTTGTTGGTTTTTTAAATAATAAAAAATAAGAATTAGGAAAAGGTTTTCCAGAGGAGGAACATTGGTTGTATTTGAAGATTTTGACGGTCTTCCTGCGTCTTCCTTCTCTTCCCAAGGGTATGGGCATCATAGAGCAGCTGGACCCTATGTCTTTTAGTAGTTATTTAAAGAAGTACCACAACACCATCTGTGGCCGCCACCCCATCGGAGTGCTGCTAAATGTAAGTGTGGCCTCTGACACCATGCTTGTAGGCATTTGGGTCCCTGCCTTGGGGGCCTTAGACTTTGGTCATGGAGTAAGAAGGGTCTGCGAGGATGACTGGGACTACACATGGTGCTGAACTTCCTCTCTAGTGCAGTGCGTAAGGTGCAAGCTCCTTAATGAGGGGGTTGAGGCTTTTGTTCTGCTATAGCCCTTATTATGGAGGGTGGTGTGTGTCTCAGTGAGTTATGATGCTGTGCCTGAGATCAGAAGGTTGCTGGTTACGTTTACACTTACATTTACAGAATTTGACAGACGCCCTTAGCTAGAGCGACTTACATAAGTGCTTTAAGATTCTATAATGAATCTTTCCCGATACTGGCTGAATAAAACCCAGGCCCTGAATAATATTTATCTAATACTCTGTTGGGAAAATACAGGGTTGTCCATGGTAACCCCAAGGTTGCCTGCGGTGACCGAAGGACAGATCAGCAAGTTGACGAGAGAGATCACAAGGTCCTGGTGGGGAGATGAGTCAGCTGGGATGAAAAGCAGTTCTGTTTTAGTAGGGTTGAGTTTTAGTTGATGAGTGGTCATCCAAGCTGAGATGTCTGCCAGACATGCAGAGATCTTAGTGGAGATTTGAGTGTCTGAGGGAGGGAAGGAGAGGATGAGTTGAGTGTCGTCCGCATAGCGGTGGTATGAGAACCTATGTGAGGATATGACCTCACCAAGATATTTGGTATAGAGGGAGAACAAGAGAGGGCCAAGGACCGAGCCCTGAGGGACACTGGTGAAGAGACTATGTGGGGTAGTTGTGGATCCCTTCCATGTCACTTGGTATGATCGGCCTTCTAGGTAGGATGCAAGCAATCGCCACACTAAGCCACTAATACCAAGACTCCTAAGGATGGACAGGAGAGTCTTGTGGTTGACCGTGTCAAATGCTGCTGAAAGGTCAAGAAGGATGAGGACAGATGACACAGAATAGCTTTTTTTCACTGCAGAGAAGCTAGATGCTTATTGGATAAATGCAGCAAAATCTCAGCTTCTCTGGGAGTGAATGGAGCAGTGGGCGGGCCAGGACGCTGGGCTGGTGCATGATGATTGGAGGAACTGTCTAAAGGGCAAACCCCTTTTTGATAGACAGCAGTTTTAAATATACATTAGAATTGGAACGATTTCGAGCTCAGTCCCATGCGAGTTTTGCAAGTGAAGTCGTGAGACAATCTGCTGCACATAATGTGTTATTTTCTGGTAATATAAACATATATATATATATATATATATATATGATTCTTTAAATAAAAAAGGATAATTATAGCATTCTTGAGTTCGCTCCTTGTTTCAGATTTGTAAAGTTTGTTCATTCATATAATACAATATTCATAGAATTTTATGATGTAGGTCTAAAATGAGCTTCCCTTGTTTGAAAGACTAGCAGTTACCACTGGGGAGGAGGTCATGTGAGATTTTCTGGAGCCATGTGGAAGGGATTGGATCCAGTGGGCAGGTGGTAGGGTTGGAAGATGAGATGAATTGCATGATCTCATCTGTTGTAAGACTGGAAAACTGGGCCAGTGAGGGGGAAGGGAAATCAAATGTTTCAAATTCCGCAGTTGGACAAGTGGGCCTCATTTCTTGGAAATGTGTAAAAGCATCTGCTAAATACATATAATGTAAATGTGTTGTAACAGCTGAATACACATAATTAAGTCTCCTTATGCTGGAAATGGCAGTGCCTCTGCTACAATCCACTGCCTGGCTGGAAAGCCTGCACCTTTAATCACTAGTGCTCACCGCTCACTTGAGTGGATCTAGCTGGTGTTCACTTTAAGCCTTGTGAAAGTGCTGCTTGTTCTCCATGCTCCAGTTCCTGGGGAAAAAAATACCTAATTATGGGCCCAGATGCTCTGGCCACTTTTAAGTGTGTTTTCTTTCCCCTACCGCCATCTACATGGCCCCCATTTATTTAATCCAAAATTTCCTGTCATTCATAATGGTGGAAGTTTACAGACTGGGGCTTTCATTCGAGGGAAGCCGTGCTTCCTGTGCGCACCCAGGGGTATAATGACCGCGTGTGTTTTTGTGCTACAGGCTGTGACTGAGCTGCGGACGGCCGGCATGGACATGAGCTTCTCCTTCCTGAACTATGCGCAGTCCAGCCAGTGCAGGAGCTGGCAGGACAGCTCTGTCAGTTATGCAGCGGGGGCCTTGGTCGTCCACTGAGGGGCAAGGGGGGCCCCTATCTTTTCACTCCATGTTGCCCTGTCACCCAACCCTATTCCCTCCTCCAAAAAAAAAAAAAAAAAAAGTAAAACACACCCAACTTCTCCAGAGAGTCCTTGCCCAGCCATGTGAGGCTTGTCTGAGGAATCTGACCACCATTTGGAATGAGCCCTCATCCTGCTGGGTAAATCTGCCGCTTTGATGTGAATTGTGATGCTATAACTAGTGTGTGTATGTGTGTGCGCGCACATGTGTGTTTCTGCGCACGTTTCTCTTTATGGTGGAGCTGGAGTGCAATGGTACCTGGTGGGGGGGGGGGCCTGTAGGGACATGCCAGACAAATTCAAAAGAGCGGGAAGGAGAATCACATACATATGTTTGCACTCTGCAGAACTGTGCTTTAAAAATTGGTGGAAGATTGTGATTGTGGTGATGGTACTAAGATGTTCTTCAAATGTATTGGATCTGGAAAGAATAAGATACTATTTACTAACATAATATCCTTTTATAAGCCAAGAAGAGGAGTGTAGGTAGGCAGAATTGTACCATATAGACTTATTATGGCTGTTATGGGCTTTACTGGACCAAGCCTGATAATGTTGTGCTGTATATTCCCTATACCAAAAAATAACATTTTTTGACTTGTCTTTTTAGCCCGTTTTTATTTTCTTTCCCTCACCATTTTCTTATTTACAATAGCTTTCTTAGATTCCCATTGCTTATAATATTTAAATGACTATCTTAGCTTGTTTAGTCGTCTTCCCATTTCATTTATTTGTGGTGCCTGCCATTGGTCCTCCAGGACTGCAGGGTGTGCTGGTGTTCACTAAGCAGGCACTTACTTTATTGACGTTCCAAGGCCATTGTGTTAGATGTTAAATTAGAATACATTGTAAAATATCAGAATATCAGGAAACTGTTCTTTTGGACCAGAGCAGGCACCACAATTTCAGTTTTGTGTTATGTAATTATGTGAATTTAACCAAGAAAATGTAGAGTTGTTGGTTCCTTGCACTGAGATGGGGCTGTGACTGCAGGTTTCCGCTAACCAAGTTCATCCTCTGGATCGATCCCCTTTGATGCCAGTGTTTATGATGCTGTCGGTTCAGCTTTCCATGGGCGAGCAGACAGTCCATCAGAATGAAGAAAATCGATTGGGAAATTTTGAAAAAGGACCGTGCATTCGTGCCTTGCATCATTGTTGTATGTTTCACTGGTTTCCTCGTTGGTGGTGAAGTGATGACCGTACTGCCACCAGTCATCTCACTCCCCCATGACGTCTGATGAGTCCTTTTTTGAAATCCAGCCTGCCCTCTCACGTCCGACGTTTTGAAGACGTGTCTGACTGGTGAGGGACTGCCTCAGCGCCTTGGATGCAGTACAGGCTGGCATTTCACCTCGCATGCCCTGCAGGGGCACCCCTTCTGCTTCTTATTTATTCTATTGGTTTTTTTTTTGCCTAGTGAAACAATGTAGTCTGTGCTTGAAGTCAAGAACCTCCAGTTTGTTACCGTCGACAACAAACGTTTCTGAAGTGCTCCAAGGTGGAGTCTTATTAACTCAGGTTCAACTAATTCAGCCTTTTGGTTTACCCTGCTGCTGTTATATACAGCTCACTACAAAAAGAAAAACGGAGGGAAAAAAACAGTAAAACTCTGAAAATACACTTTGGTCTTGTCTCTTTGTTCTGTCTTCTGTCGACAAACTGGAAAGCTACAATTCCTACATGCCATTTAAGGTGCTGTATACTTGGAGTCAATGCGTCTGTGTTTTGTGTTCATCGGTTCAGTTATGTCTTTCAGATGACTTTGGCGGATGAAGACAATCTTTCTCGGATGCTTGGGTGGTTTACATTTGTACAGAAATGGTTAATTTTCTCCATATTGTCGTAGCTTAATATTTTGCCCGCAGTTTAGGCTAAAGAGCTTTCCCTAACCTCATACTTACGCCACCAAATTCATGTTCTAGCACATAATTGCTGTGTTATCGTACAGATACCGTTAGTTTTGCTGTTTTTGCCCTACATACTTCTTATCATGCAGTGCCCCCCCCCCCCCCCCCCCAAATGATAGGGCAGCTATCTCCAGCATTTTAAATTAAGTGCAACTTCATTTCATCTGATATTTTTCTGCTAGGTACTGGGGGAATGTTTGCTGGCTTTTTCCTTTCCACTACTCCGGAAATATCTGCATATGAGAAGGGTAAAGATTTGTAGATATGGGCTTTTATGCATCCTGACTGTTCAGAGACCATGCAAGAGTAGTTCCAGTGTGAAAAGTTAAAAATTGTGCCCCCTTAGCTTCCACAGTTCCAGAAATCCTTTGATGGATGTGGGAAATGGGGAGCCTCTTAAGAGCTTCTCGACTTCAATGTACCTGAAACCCGGACTAACATTGCCATTATCAAACTTTGGACAACAGAGAAGGATATGATATCTTTAAGTGCACTTTTGTCAGTTTACCTAGTCAAGAATTTTGGTTAAAGATTTAAATTAATCAAATGTAAAATGCCTCTTGAAGCAGTTGAGTTGATAACAGTTGATGTCCGTAGTCTTTTGTAGCTTTTTTTTTTCCTCTCTCCTCTGGGTGACTGATTAATGGAATGACTCACTATAAAACAGAGAACTTGTCGGAACCACCGTGGTGCCATGCAGCAAGTATATTTTAAGAGTGCCTGATAATGAAGCTGTCCTTATTTCCCCCCTGGGGTTGCCGTCATTCCAGATAAGCTTCCGCAGGTGCATAAGCATGATTGACCTCAAGGAGATACTGAGGGTGTGTCATCGATGTCTCTGGCTGCAGCCTTGGTAATGTCGATGTTATTTGCTTACTTGCGACATTTGTTTTTCTTCTTTAAAACTGCAGTCATTGATGTCATGTCTCTACTGACACTTAAGTTATTTTGGGTGAGTATCTTACACCAGATTGCAACATCAGGTTTGCTCCTAGTACCTCAATGTGACGACAATGTTAAAGGAATAACACTAGCCTCCGAAGCACTCTATCGCTATAATGTGCAACTGATTCAGAAAGTGACCGGTGCAGATGCATAACACTCCCTCAGTCCTCTCTAGGATAAGCAGTTAGAATATATGGCTTCCATGTTAATTAGTGCGAGTCTTTGTGCCATTGATCTTAACGAGCCCTTGGATTTCTAATAGCAAGATGGCCCCAAAGCACCAATCGACATCTGCAGTCTGGGCACCTCCCTTTCGACACATGAGTCAATTAGCTGGAATGGATAAAAAATAGAAGAGAAAAAAAGAGGATACTGCTATGGTAGAACAAATTACATAGTCCCCCATATGTTTGAGCTTAAAATATTACTCATTAGCAGTATTTATTTCAGGCACCATTTTTTGCTCATTTTCATTATGGCAGCAGGGTAATTTAGGTCATGACCATGGGGTATGTATTACGAGAGGCCCAGCTACAGGATGTTGCGGGGGGGGGGGGGGGGAGACCTGGGGTTATTGGGTGTAAGGGTCCAAAAAGGCTTTTAAAAATTGACTTCCTCTGTGTATATAGTAACAGATTTTAAAAATCTGTAATTGGTTGGCATTTGCACAGCTAAAGTTAATTGTTAGGCTGGTTCCAGCCTGCATGACATAGACTACCTTATCTCATTTCCTCACAGAGAGAATATTGTACAGGACTATCCGAGAGGAAAGACAAATCCCATGGCATAGACAAATGCAAAAAAAAAAACAACTGCAGGACTTTGGCTTCAAGTGAGAACCATAGAATGGGTAACATGAGTAAATTTACCATCTGGCAAGGCAACATGAATTCTGCTATTTGTACTCTGATAGTATAGAACAGCTCTTTCATCCTTATGCTGCGGCTCCCTGTGCCTTTGGAAAATAAATAATGAGTATTAAGTGTATTTTATTTTTATTTGTTTAAAAAAAAATACTGTGATCTTGTAATATAAAAATACAATCTGTATAATTTTTTGTCGCTCAAAATATGCGTCACAAATGCCAGTATATGCCCGCCATACCACCGTGCATTTACCAAGCTACAGTCCTGCGTAAAGATGAAGGTGACATCTTACATCTCAGGTCGATGCTCCAGTAGCCTATAGGCGATGAAAGGATTACAGCATGTGGCAATTTTGGTTTGCTGCATGGATACTTTAAGTTCAGCTTTTTATTTCATTATTTCATTTGAAAGAGACCTTCAACTCAGTGTGTGTTTTTTTTTCCCAAAATAAAACTTTATAAGTGACACACTAGCCTATTTTTTTTATACATATCATAAAGGTAAAAATATATGCAGTGTTATCTTTATTTTAGATGTCAAAAAGGATTTGCGGCTCCCGGTGTTTTCTCTTTTGTGGAAACCCGGTCCAAACGGCTCTTTAAGTGTTAAAGGTTGCCAACCTATATAGAACAAATATATCTGGTTTTCCAGTTGAGGGTGTAGGTCATAGGACAACATTTACACTGCTCACGTATCGCAATGCAGGAATGTAGATTATCCACTAGTTGTTTATGTTGTTATGGCTGATATACAAAATTATAGGCTGATATCCCAAACTGTTATTGTTAGCTTTGTCTCATAAAATATTTTTACAAGAACATTTTGCCTGGCCAAAGCCAAGATGCACTTGTTGGTATTTTTCAAACAGTCATGTACTGAGGGTGGCTTTGTTAATACAAGCCCATGACGGCTGTACGCAGATGGCAGCTGGTTCTGATAGACAAAGCTAAGTCACACAAGTTATACAGTACTATGCATATACTGCACTGCGCAGAAGTCTTAGGCAGTCAAAATAAATGTTTGAATGCTTAGAAGGAAAAAAACACAATCAGAAGGCATGGCCAAAAGTTTTGATAATGACACAAATATTGATTTTTACAAAGTATGCTGCTTTAGTTTAGTGTTTAGTGTTTAGTGTTTAGATCTTTTTGACAGTTGTATCAAGTTTATGCAAAGAGTCAATATTTGCAGTGTTGGCCATTCGTTTTCAAGACCTCTGCAATTCACCCTGGAATGGTGTCAATCAACTTCTGGGCCAAAGGTGAACCGATGGTAACTCATTCTTGCATAATCAGTCTTTTTAGTTGTCAGAATTTGTGGGTGTTTGTTTGCCCACCTGCCTCTTGAGGATTGACCACAAGTTCTCAATGGGATTAAAGCCTGGGGAGTTTCCTAGCCATTGACCCAAAATTTCGATGCTTTGTTCCCCAAACCACTTAATTAACCTCTTTGCCTAATGGCACGGTGCTCCATCATGCAGGAAAGGCATTGTTCTCCACCAAGCTGTTCCTGGATGGTTGGGAGAAGTTGTTCTCGGAGGATGGTTTGATACCATTCTTTATTTATGGCTGTGTTCTCAGGCAAACCTGTGCATGAGCCCACTCCCCCACACATGAA
>JAODKL010000062.1:5590759-5607768 GCA_026780765.1 Petrocephalus schoutedeni
AGCAGTCCAATCCCTGTACTTTTTGCAGAATATCAGTCTGTTCTTGATGTTTTTCTTGGAGAGAAGTGGCTTCTTTGATGCTCTTCTTGACATCAGGCCATCCTCCAGAAGTCTTCACCTCACTGTGCATGCAGATGCCCTCACATCTGCCTGCTGCCATTCCTGAGCAAGCTTTGCACTGGTGGTGCCCCAATCCCGCAGCTGAATCACCATTAGGAGATGGTCCTGGCGCTCGCTGGCCTGTCTTGGGCACCCTGAAGCTTTCTTTACAGCAATTGAACATTTTGAACAATTGAACCCCAATTGAACAAGGGACTTTGCAATTAATTGCAACTGATCTGATCACTCTTCATAACATTCTGAAGTACAGTAGATGCAAATTGGCACCATGAAAACTGAAGCAACAGACTTTAAGAAAACCAATATTTGTGTCATTCTCAAAACTTCTGGCCACGACAGTAGAGTGATACAATAAAAATGAGTAAGAATTTCTTCTGTTCTCCGAAAAGTTACTGATGTCTATTTGGATAGTTAACACTGCTTCAGTTCCCAAACCTCTCCTCAGGGGCACCTCAGCAATTTTTTGTATTAATTAACTTACCACCAGATCACTTTATTGATTCATTAAATTAGTTTAAAAAGTCAATGAGATAGTGATTAGGAGCTAGTGGTAAAAAATATATGCGTGTAATGGGTGGGATATACAAATACTGGGGTGAATTTAGCAGAAGTTTTGAAATGGCTAAGATGACATACTTTGGGTGTAATAGCATAGTCCTCGGGGAACACCGGACGGTCCACATTTTTGCTCCCTCCCAGCTCCCAGCCAATGAGGAACACCGAATACCTGGTACAGGTGTGCTGGAAGCCGAAAGGAAGCTAAAGCGTGAACTGTCCGGTATTCTCCGAGGGCTGGGTTGGGAAACACTGCTTTACACCAACATTTTCTTTGGCTGCCTAAGACTTTTGCACAGTACTGTATGAATATGGCTTTATTCTTTTTCAGGCTTTCCCCAAATTCTGTGAGGTTTAAGCGGTAGAATCCCACTTCTCAGGTTACACAGTCAGAATTGTGCCTCTTGCTGCGCTTTGACTCTTCCCAGAGGGAGGAGCCTGAGCAGCTTACAGATGGAGAGATAATCATCTGAGCGTGGAAGCAGTTTAGTTGGGGAACATGTCGTGTCGGCAGGACGTGGTGAGCTGGTGCAGCTGGGGACTAATCGTGGCCTCGGTGGCCTATTTCAACAGGCAGAGGAAGACTGAGACTCCCTACGGTCGATATGTTGACTCCTCTAAACCAGCCCTTCTGGTCCCTGCCAGGGTGGCCTGGTTCCTCCAGGAGCTGCCTTCCTTCCTGGTCCCGATGGTCCTGCTCTACACGGCGGACAAAGTCTCTGTCGTCGGCCGGAACCTGCTGCTGTCCACCTTCTGCTTGCACTACTTCCAAAGGTACATCTGAACATATCTGAAGAGGGCTGGAAGCCAGAAGACTGAGGCATGTGAATGTTCCTCTGGAGGTCTATGGAGCAGTTAGAATGATGTAGCAAAGAGGCTTGGATGAGGGCTATGATGCAGGACCAAAAATGAAGTGAAAAATGAATCAGCTCTGCAATTCATCCTTTGCTTTTAAGTTATGATATGTGTCTCTGAAGTGTATTAAATGAAACAGTGGCTATGCATAGGATAGCAACAATACATGATGATATTTTAAGACTGGTAACATCTATAGCACCAAAGATCTGCAGAAAGGTCCTTTACATGTGTACAGATAGAGGTATCATCTAGGCGGGTTCTGGGATTGCTGTGACCGGCAATGATACACCAGTGAAGTTTGAAGTGCTAAAACTTGACGGTAGCTATGAGACGTAACCGAAAAATGCTGCAGTGGCTGTCCATATGAGATAACACTGGAATGAGGGTAGGCTGTTTTGCTGGTTTATCTAGCTTGAAACGAGTCTTTCTTTCTCATCCCTGTCTTTGCTTTTTTTAATGACAGTCATTCTTTGAACATTCCACACCCAATGCATGTCTAAATGGATTCTGGCTTCCTCCATTGCCGTTTCTGCAGTTTGTTTTTTCGGCATGTAATTTTTCTGCCGAAGTCATGGCGACCGCAGTGCGGAAGCTGCTGGCCTGTCCGCCACGGCAACGTGTGGCACACCCCTGCATCTGATGATGCTCCATCAGGCTCTTTGCAAGACCAGCGTGGAGAATTTCTCCACCCTGGTCAGAGGGTTTTCAGTAACTGAACTTCTCAGCTGAAGCCTCTCCTAAGGCTTTCGTATCCGTCAGATTGCAAAGCTGAGTCTGTACCCCGGAATCAAGTGCAGTCGCTGACTGGCTGATGTGGCCAAGTCAGTCACACTAAATGTCAGCTGATAATCCGTAATGCTGTGGTGTGCATTTTTCTCAAAGTTACTGCCTTGGGATTTGAAAGCTTTCATTTTCATCGTCCCACATCTGTATGCATCAAGGGTTATTGGCGACTCCTTTAATTTCCCAGAAACGGTGGTGCAATGCACTTTAAAATGACTTCCTCATGTTTTTCGCAGGACTTTCATATACTCCCTGCTGAACAAGGGCCGACCCACCCCCCTTCAAATTATGATCTCCGCCATGGTTTTCTGCTCCATCAACGGCTTCTTCCAGGGCTACAATATGCTCCACTGTGCAGAATACGAAGAAACCTGGTGGACAGATGTCCGCCTATGGACTGGTATGTGAGGCCAGTGGGTCGCATGGTGGTCAAGGGGATTAGTCTGGTTTTTGTATTCATGTCTCGGATACTGTAAACTCATCACACATTCAGGACTTGCAACCAGAATGTTTTAGGTTCAAGTTCCAGTGGCTAAGAGAATGGACAGACAGAGCTGTCATAAATAACTGAGTCTGGCTGTGTGAACTGACAAAAGTGGCCAATTGCAGGGTACTAATAGTGCTTGTAGTATGAGAGGAAACCTGAAGTACTGCATTGAATTCCCTTCTTGTTTAATGTAAAATCTTTCCCAGCTGTAGCCACATGGCATTTTCCTGTGGAAAATTCTGCCACCTTTTGCCAACCAGAGTGCAATGCTGGAGAGACGAGGCTGCTTGCTTTTCCTCTGCTTTTCCTAGGAATGACGATATTCTTCGTGGGAATGGCCATTAATATACACAGCGATTACATTCTGCGAAACTTACGAAAACCAGGGGAGGTCACCTACAAGATTCCAAATGGTAGGGCAGCGCTGTAACCAGTTACACAATCAAAGAACATCTCGACTCCATCTGCCCTGCTGGATTTACTTTTCATTAATTTTTAAGGGCGGCCGCATTCTTTCTATGTGTTCTAATGTGAATGCATAACATACTGGGTATTGTTTTGCTGACTTCGCCTAAGGATGCTTAACTGAGCTTTTCCAATTGGTTGATTCTAGGTTGCATGGGTTGGTGAGGGATTAAGAATTTTTGTAAAGCAGCCACAGGTTTGGTCTTTCCTGTTTACATTTCAGGGGGCCTGTTTGAGTACATCTCAGGTGCCAACTTCTTTGGGGAGATCTTGGAGTGGATAGGCTATGCCATAGCAACCTGGACTATGCCTGCGCTTGCTTTTGCCTTTTTTACCCTGTGTTCTATTGGACCACGAGCCTGCCACCATCACAGGTATGGGATGGATTTTTACAAGCAGACCACATAGGGGGCACTGGGTGACTGTGTACCAGTAGTCAGTCAGCTCTGGTCCTGAAGGGCTGCAAAGGATTTGCATAAATAGGATTTATGTAATGCCCATAAATGGTCGATGAGACTGAGAACCTGCCTAGAGAATAACTTTAGTCTGCCAGAACAATGTCTAAAAATAAATAAATAATGGCTCTACAGCTGTGTTTACATCAATCACCTGCCTCTTCTCATAAATTGACAGTTTAATGAAAACTGTACATACCGATGGTCTTTCGTTATGAGAAACCCTTCCTCACATGTTTCCTGTCTAGGTTCTACTTGAAACAATTTAAAAATTACCCCAGATCCAGGAAAGCTCTGATACCCTTAGTCTACTGAGGACTTGGGAGAGGTGTGAAGCAGGGGACTCGCAATGGACAGCACAGCTCACCCCAGGAGCAGGCCAAACAGGGATCAGGCCATCTCGATTCAGAAGCTGTACTTCACAAGCCACATTGCCAAGTCTGAGGAATCCGCAAGTTGGATTGTGCAACTCTGCAAGCCCTCAGAGTCTTGGGTGAAATCTTCACCTTCACTATTCAGGTTTCCTGCAATTGTGCACTCTTCCTTCAAAGTCCTTCCATTTGGGTTTCCTGTAATCACTACAGGGTGCCACATTAGCGTGACCTGCATAACAACAATGTGACTTCAACCTCTCCATTAGCTTAATTCTCAGTCTCCGTTACATACTTGAAAGTTAAAGAATAAAGTGACTGAAAACGTAACAATAAAATACATGTATCATTGGAACGTATTTATGCGCCACCCAGTGGTAGAGCACAGACACTGCAGTAAATCTGCCTGCACTGTTAATGAAAGCATGAGCCAGTGTTTTATATCACCCAGTAAAATCAAGATGTGAAGATTAAGGCCACAGACTTGCAGGGTCAATTCAAACTAACCAGCATCAGCCACATTTATGTAATTTAATCATATATGTAACCTTTTTAATGAAATGATTTTAATGAATAATATTAATTAAAATATTTTAAATATGGTTTTGTACGTTTTACAGTGCTTTTCTGCAAAGAATGACAGTTTTACAGCAATATAAACACAATAAAATGGAAAAATTGCTTTCTGACAGCGCAGATGGTGGTGCTCCTACGTGCTGAATCTCTAGCTCCCTTGAGATCTCGGGGCCATAGCCGCCTTCATCGTTTTACCACTGTGCCATTTTGCCAGACTAGGACGGGTGAAAAGCGTGGCCACAAAGCTGGCCACTGAGCCACCACTTTATCGCGAACACTGAATGTCACGCGCACCATGCGTCGCAAATCAGACTCGTTTAGAGAAACCTTCTCTAGTAAAGGGCGTCACCTGCTAATCATTCCTGGTGCTCACAAACAAACTTAACACCCTAATAAATCATTGACTTTACCAACTATTAACTAAATACGGCAAATTAAACATGTCATTTGTAAAGGATGAATAAAATTAATTAATTTAACAAACACTTATTGACAGGTTCCAAACAGTGCATCATTCCCAAGAGATTAAAGTATAGCAATATCAATTGTGTTTCTCATGTGAATCACTGGGATCCAGTGAAATGAATTTGGGAATCCAGTGACAGCCAAAACTCCATTTGCTTCATGTCTATTACAATCACCAAGTTCAGACCAGTAAATTCCACAGAGATCAACAACCCTGCTCATTTCTGTCCTGAATTACATACTTCAGATCTAGTATGAGATTTGTGGTCTCCACAGCCACATGCAGGGCATTAACCTTGGCAAAGTACGAGTCCAGTACACAAGGCAGGGGCCCTGTGCCCAGAGTAGGTGCTGGACAAAATGGAGGGTACTCTGTGCCAATGACGTTCCATTCCAGGCCCGAATGGCCACTCATTAAACCACACCCACAAGACCCCACTAGCTCTGCCCACGGCACATCAGCAGGGGGAGCAGCCAGTATGGGCCAGCAGTGGCCGTGGCACAGATCAGTCAGGCTCACTCCACCATCGTGCTGGAGTGCCCGGGCCACACTCTCCAGGGAGCGGCAAAACGCCTCCACCGCCAGCATGTAGTCATGGCGAGAGCAGCCCAGTTCACGCGTGGCTTCTGTGACATCACTGCTGCTCTGCAAAGCAATGAGGTCGAAGGTCAAAATATTTCACGAGTCATCGTGACTCCAGCACTGATCCATGCAGAAGAAATGCTACAGCAATTAGCTTAGTCTCCCACTTCATCTCACTCATCCGCCAATCGAGCCAAGCTGGGTCTCCACTAAACGGGACAAGCTGGCCACCTCATGCCTGACGAAAGCCGCGAGGTGCGTCTCGGTGCAGCCCGCCCCCAGCAGAGCAAAGGGCTTCTTCAGCAGCTGCCTCAGCACCTGCCCTGCCCTCTCACATGACATCTGGAGGAAGGACAAAGACACAGTCATGTGACACAGGGCGGGAATAGCATGGCATCAATGTCACACAGCGAAGCTGGAAAAGGGCTAGAACTCAAAAATTCAGCCCTAAATTCTCTTTTATTTTATTTTATTTTATTTTTTTTAAATTCACTGTGCCACTAAGCCCCACCGCTCCAAATACGGCACCCTTCCACCATGACGCTGACAGCCCACCTTCAGTTCGGCGAGTGCCGTTTCGTTCCTGTGGCAGAGCACCAGGGTGCACGTCGCCGACTCTGCGGCGGGGAGCAGGTGGAGCATCTCTCTGGAGCCGCACTGGTGCACGCTGAGGCCCTTCAGCCGACCGTAGCAGACGGCGGGGACAGGGGCCTGGAAGGTGGCCAGTGGCTGTGCATCTGCGGCACGAGCACAGAACCAACACACAAACCAGAACCAGAAGCCCAAAAAAGTCAGTGCATTTCCAACATAGGTGTTTACTGAACATTACAGCCAAGAGACTAGCAAATCCTTCCATTATTTCCTAACGATAAAAATCCATCCAGTCATCTACTTTATTACTCAGACAAACAGTATGACTACATTATTCCAGTGTCTCTCAACCCAATCCTCAGTGACCCCCACACTTTCCCTCCCTCCCAGCTTCCAACACACCCGTACCAGTTATCTGGCATTGTTGATTGGCTAAGGAGCTCGGAGGGAGCAAAACTGTGGACTGTCTGAGGGTCCCTGAGGATGGAGTTGGGAAACAGGGGAATTGCGTGTGTGGAATGGCTGAAGGTGCTCCAAGAGTGGTGTGGGATCCAGTGATTACTGTGAGGACAGGGTGATCACCTCTCCATTAGCTGAGCAGTAATAATTAGCAGAATTAGGCGTGTCTGGTTTGAGCGCACACCTGTCATCTGGACGAGGGGCTCCATGATGGCGAGCCCGAGCCTCTCCGCCACAACAACCCCTCGCACCCTCAGGTAGTGCTGCAGCACCGGGTGCACCACCTTCTGGCAGGCCAGCAGCTGCACCCCGTCGGAGACAAGCTGGCCGGCCAGCCTCAGGAGCTGCTCCAGCACTGCCCCCTCCGGGCTCGCATCTCCGTGCACCTCCTGTGGCCCGTCGCCTACCTCCGGTAGGTCTCCTGCTAGCGACACGCTAAAGAGGGCCAGCCGGATCGGGGTGCCACCCAGGAGCTCCAAATCGGCGGCCCGTAGCGACTCCGGCATGTCCAGAAGCAGCCCCTCCAGTGCAGCTGAGGCCCGCGGAGGCTGTCCCTCCACAGATACCACCACGGCAGCCCCCAGACGGTCCTGTCCCTGGGTGCCACATGGCACGGTCAGCAGAAAAGCCCGCGTGACCTGCAGGACCACGTGCTCAACCTCCGCGGGGGTCAGGGCACAGGCTGGCTTACTTGCCAGCAGCCCACGTGTCAGGGTCAGCAGGGCCTGGGTGCTACTGAAGTCCACCCTAATCTTGCAGCCACAATTGTCCTGTAACAGGTAGGCATCACAGAGGCCCAGCAGCCTCCTGTATACCTCCACTGCCACAGTCTGGCCCACCCCGATCCGCAGGGCGTTTTCCAGAAGGCACAAGCTCAGAATCCCGGCAAACAAGCCACCATCGCCAAAGCGGGATGTGTGGTTGAGGATGCTGGCAACCAGCAGCTTCAGCACGGGGTGGGAAACCTGGATGGCCTTCAGCAGCACCGATGAGGTGGAGGTGGTCATCACATGCCCCCCCACATTATTGTGGACCTGCTTCAGTCTGCCCCAAGGGCCGAAACAGGATGTGAGGACCTGCCGTAGCAGGGCAAGCTTCTGGGAGACCTCGGGGTCTGTCAGTGGAGCGGCCGTGCAGACAGAGGTCTGCTTCTTAGACAGACGTGACATTGTCCTCTAGGCACAAAGCAAGACCAGGATGCCCAAGATATCACTGCAGCCACACTGTCATTAAAAATGTAGGGGAAATTCCCATCAGGTTCATAGAAAAATGCTCATCTGCAGCCGTATTCAATCAGATCACTCATCCATGCTCCTCTTCTTTATCATCGTCTCCGAGCGAGATGAGCTTTTCATCGCCTGCTGCATGAGCCACGTGCTGAAGTGGATGCCGACGAAGGTCACACCGGCCACCCAGAGCCAGTTCTTCCGCAGCCAGCTTGGCTTCTTCATGATGAATGCTCAGTCACACGGGTGTCAGTGCTGAGACAGCATGAAAAGTATTAAAGAAATTGTACAAAGTTCAATTTCAACCAACTGTACAGGTATGACACAGAAAAGCATTTCATATATTACATGCGGTGGGGTGGTGGTGGTGGCTGAATTCACAAATACTTTTCACCCTTTCAAGGCCTCGACCTTGGGCAGAATTACTTGGAGAACGGGAGCCGGACTCCATGCATTTTAAAAATGACCTTACTATGAAATGATGGTGGAGCCCGGATAAACACGGCTGACTACCACTACTAAGACAGCGCATAATTACACATGCAAAGGAAACGGGACATACCTCGATATCGCACACGAACTACTGTTTCTTGGAGGGCACGTCGGGTGCCACGTAGGACACGATTCCGGGTTCTGGGATGTATTCTTCGTCTCTCCTCCGCAGAAGTGGGTGAGATTTCATTGTGTACCAACCCCAGTGGATGAGCCCAAGGCTCGTGCCCATTACAATGAGAACTTTGTACTGTTTCCAAATATTAGTCAGACCCATACTTGCGTGAGAATCAAAACCAACTATACATGGGCACGCGAGTTCTGTCACTAACCTAACACATATGCGTCGTCTTTGTACTTTAAATGTACCTAATTAGTTGGCGGATTAAACCGAATTTTTGTTAATAAGTTATTTTTTCATTCAGTAAGATGCCATCGAGAATGCGGCAACCTCGTTGTGTCACTTAAATTTATATTTACGCAAATCATTCAATGTTACTAAATTAAACACCAGATATGTCTGTAACAAAAGGAGTTACAAAAAAAAATCTGCAAGTAAGCCTTGCAACAGCACTGAAAGAGGCATATCACCTTCAAGGGGCCGCCATCATGGGTCCTTTTTTAGTACGACCAAACCTCTCCTTTTAAAGCGCCTTTTAATCGGACTAAATATAGAACTACGTACTATGAGCAAGAACATGTATTGTTGTTTGACTATATTCCTTTAGCCCTCAATCCAACCAGTGTTTCTTTTAACTGGAAAACTCTTTATTTTTTATATTTATGATAGGTAGGATAAATTACCAATTGTATCCGGCATCCAGCAGGGCAGCTCTTAAGTTGGGGTCCTTCAACCACGTAATCGTTCAAATCATACGGCGGGTGGAATTGGTATGTTGAAATACTGGAATAAATTTCGTTTTATTTGTCTATTTATTTGTGTTCGAAGCTTTGCGAAGCTCGACCGTATTTGACGGCTTGTGATGGCGCCTACTTATGTTATAATCATCGTTTGCTGTCAGTGTAATATGTGTATGTGCAGTAAATGCATGAACTTTATGAGCGAATATTAACCGGCTTTTGGTGGTAACTTTGTCACCATCCTTTAACGAAAGGACCTTCTACTAAGAGATGGCTTGTTTGTTTCATTTATTTTATTCGTCGTTCTCGCTAATTACAGTCCGGGTTGCTCACATAAAGAACTAAGCGAAATAAAAGAACTAAACTGAGTACGTTATGAGTTTTTTCTTTGCCTACAATGTCTTCATATTCCACTATGAGCCCGCTGCGAGGATGGGCATCACTGACAGCACTGCTGTTGCGGCTCCCAAAAGGGCTTAACGCCGGTAGGATACCAGATGACCACGTGTAAATACATCCTGGTCATAATAAATGATAATATTGTAATATTGTTTCCTTAATTCGTGATGCCTAGTGAATGGTTATGTCTCATGTTTTATAAGGTTTACACTTAGTTACTATAAAAGGCAAAGGGTGGGTATGATGTCATCGTGATTTCAGTTTGTTTTACGTCGCTGAAATTGACGATATTACTGTTGCATCACTTTATTTGGAAAAATAAAAACTATGAAGTACGGTAGAATGGAAAGGTGTTCTGTGCTAGAAGCCTAATTTACCATTTTATCTGTGCTCTGTGCTGATTGAAATTTATTGACAAATGTAGTCCCATTTCCCGTCGTGTAGATCATTAACCATCAGCTAAGATGCAAAGTATTTTTTATTTTATTTTATTTTTTTAATAATTTGCGTCTTATCTTGTTTTCTAGGTGGTACCTCCCTGTCATCCCCAGAATGTCCGTGAGCAAATTTGTAGTCAAGGTATGCTGACAGAAAGCTGAAACCTCCTTTTGTGCTGATGAATGCGTATGTTACGTTTTTGATTCCGTGAATCGTGTTTTGAAATGGTCTTGAAGGGCTGTGATATTACATTTGTCCAGTAGGCGTCACTGTTGACGCAATGTTGTTTTTGGACCTTTCAGCAAGTTTACAACTGCACCCACGGAGTTAATTAAATAAAGGCAGTTTGTCTGACTTGCAGAAACTATTTGCGTAATGCAGAAAACCTCGTCGGAGCTTGTTGTGTCAGTCTGGATGAATATTTGCTGATAACCCCCTTTTTGCAGGTTAAAATTTTGCTTTCTATAAGGATCTCCTGAGATTCTCATCCATAAAATACAGTCAAGCAGGGTTATTTTTATTCCTTGGCACCTCTGTGAATAAATACATGAGCTTGGTGTTGTTACCCTGGCCAAGGAAGCCAGTGTTGTTCTTTCTTTACTGAGCATCAGGAAATCTCGAATGGGGGTAGGGGCGAGCAGCCAATGGTGCGCTTTAGCTAATACGATTTACATCCCTGTGCCCATAGAGCTGAATTACCAGAGTGCCTTTTTCTTATAACCCCACATCTCTGTCCAAGAGGTCATATTCCATTGGAAGTGAACTTAGGGCCACTTACCGTATATTGAGAGCCGGGCTGCCCCGGCTCCCCCCCACCCCCCCCCCCCCACGCCCTGAGACCGGCGCTGCCTGGAGAATGAGGCCCGTTCCATGGACGCCCTTCACTCTGGTGCAATGGCAAGTGTAATGCACATCAGATGTGTAGCGCGAAGCAGAAAGCTCTCCATTACAGTCACTGAGGAAGGGGGGGTGGGTGTGCAGATGGCTCACCTGCACTTTACAGTCATGTGCATCTCCTGCACCGAAGACATTTCGGGGGGGGGGGGGGGGGGGGGGGTAAAAAAGCTTTTTTTCCTTCATTTTTCACACTGCTATGGGGGATAATTAGTGAGGAGTCACATTGCCCTGTAACCTTTTGGAGTTTATGGCCAGCGGGTGGCGTAGTGGTTAAGATGAGCCCATGAGACTGTGAAAAAGATTATCAGTATATTGTGTGGATGCATTTGTGGCCAGTAGGTCACCGTTTCTAGTCCCAGAAAGAGGTGCCGTATTAGCCTGCTGACGATCAAAGGCCATCCCCTGCAGCTGTTCTTGCCCGCTCTTGCAGAGGGAATTTCACTCCGGGGCCGTTTACCGGCAGACAAGCAGCACCCAGGCGTGCCAAAAACTCGGGAACTCCCTCCTTGCATGGAAGCAGGCCTAAGGTGTGTGTGTGTGTGTGGATGCCAGAGCGTGGTGTAAACAGTGTCACCCACTCAGCTGGGAAAGTTTTTGGGGAAAGGCAGTAGGAGCTGCCGGCCCGGGCCCTCCGCAGTGATGCCACTGCCGCGTCCAGCAGCGTGCTGTGAGTCGGGGAGCTTTTATGGGGCGGGGCACTGTCTTCCTCCCAGTATAAACAGCAGCAGCTGGATAATGTCATTCCTGGAGCTGGAGTTTAGGACCCTCAGCATCCACCCCATCTTCCCTCCCCAATCCCCCACGCCGCAGATAGTGACGGGAAAGTCAGGCTGGGCGTGGTTGCCTAGCGACCATCACGGCAGCCTGCTCAGGCTTGTGGGCCTGTTGGGGAAGAGTTTAGGAGTTCTCACTTGGGAAGTGGCCGTGATGTGGACCAGACCTGTATCCCCTGGCAGTAGCTGTGGAGTAAGGGCCGCCTCTTCCACCCTTATGTTACCGTTCAAGCATGGATTAATGATGGGCATCCCCCCACTTTGGCGTGACACAGCTCGCCATTTTCGTTTTTATGCGCAAGCTTTCTACCCTTTTGCATGACAGTGTCGGTTGGTTAAGTAGCACGCCGGGCTAGGTATCGGGCAGTATGGGGGAAGGGGAACCCCCTGCCTGTGGGGTGGGTGGTGTTACTGGAAAGTTTTAGGACCGGCTAAAATAAGGCTATTCAGCCGGCAGGTCCCCTTACATGGAATCAGCGCAGAGTGGAAGGTGCATGTCTGTGACGGAGCCGTGACCTCCCACAGGCGGGTCGTGTCCCTGTCTGACTCCGAGGGCTACTCTTCCATCCCCCGGGCCATGGGAAGCAGCCTTCATGCTCATAACCTGTGCGATTTACAGCACTGAAATACGCTTGCTGTCTGCGAGATGCGGCCTGCACCTTCATGAGAATAGAGTGAACTTCACCTGCACTGCAGGAGTTTGTGTAGGTGGGCGTTTGAGAGAAAGAGGCCTTCCTGGAATGTCAGAAGTGGGTCACAGCCTCTCCTCAAGCTGACGCCTCTGTCAGAGTCTTTTCGAGGTCATTTCGGATTTTTCCAGAGGACGAAATAGAAGTGTGGACTCTGACTCGGGTTCAGTTATTCTGCGGCCTGTTCTCATGTAAGGCCAGTCTGTTTTTTTGGGAAGATTCGCATCCTGTCTCCGTGCGATTTGGGATGGCGTGCACTGCCGCGCCCTTGCCAAGGAAGCAGGATTTCCCATGATTCTGACAGCACACCACACACCTCTTTCGCTCCTGTGACTCTTGTCCTTTTGGCTCAGCAGGTGGCGCTGTGTGGTGCAGGGTGGACTGCCTGCTGCTTTCAGTCCAAACATCCCACGTTGATAACATACATTCTTTTTTAAGGCAATTTCACAACCCCCCCCCCCCCTCCCCAAATGTTCAAATCTTAAATGTGGGACTTTCAGGCCTGACTCAACGAGTGAGAACATTCCTGTCTTCAGCTGTAATGAAATATTCCAGATTTCCAAAAAGGGACACCGAGATTTTCGTAGAAGCTCGGGGCAGGGGGCTCTTGCAGAAGCCCGGTGATTGACAGGAGCAGCCCCGGCCTCCGTTCCCACGGCTACACAGTCGCCAGAAGCACTGGTCTGAGACCACCATGCCCGACTGGACCACCAGTGGACAGAGAGGACTGGCCACCAGCTGCCCTCCTGGTTCGGGGACAAGTCGAATTCACTATATTTGCCTCAATTTTTGCTTTGTATAAACACAGAGCAGAAAAATAAAAAATAATGCATAGAGGTTATAAGGAACTTTATATATTCAAGTCACAGCCCCCTTTTGCGTTATTGGGCTGAATCATGTGATGCGCAACTCCAGTTTTTGGGGGATGAAGTGGCTTTAAGCGAAGCGACAGTCTGCGTGGATGTTCTCTTAAGGTAATTCAAGGTCCTTTAGAAGCACGCCAGGATACATGGAAGACGCGGCCCGCAGGCCAGTGAGAGAAAATTGTCAGAATGTTCATGTTTGCCACAAGGGGGCACCCTCCACATTAGTTCCCCTTGAAGAGATGTGTCTAGGCAGAGTTCCTCCTCCCAAAGTGCAGCTTGCAATTTTGTTTACAGAAAAGTCTATTAAAAAAGATAAATGATTATATAAAGAGAAGTTAAGAGTGCTGAAACTGTTAAGGTTCCCATAGTAACATTTTGGCTTTCTCTCTCCTTGATTAAAGTGACTTTTGGCGTCAGCCTCACATGTTCCACTTGGGCAGGGGAGCAAATGACTGTTTTGGAGAAGTTTTCTTCGGAAGGGAAATCCCACCAGCCGCCTACAATAGATTAAGGTGTTGTTTTTGGTTGTTAGTCATCCTGAAATCAACTTCCCAGGCTGATGGTTGGGGAAAGAAAGAAAGGTCATTTCAGACAGGAGTTATTGTGTCTTCTGAGTGTTGTTACCTTAAAACGGTACAGAAGGGGCAGTTAGTACCCTGGGTGGGGCATGCAGGCAAAGGGCCCAGTCGGGCCGTGCCAAATCACAATGTTGAACAGTGGGCACTCCTCAGGGCATGCTTGTTTAAATACTTTTCTCATGTCAGCTATGGCCGCCCCTTGTGCATGCTGGGAAGGGGGCCTGTCGCTTGCCTGGCGCTCTTTTCTTCCTGGATGTCTGGCCAGAGAGCCCCATATTCCGACCTCTGTGTCTGGACATTGCAGTTCCTTTGTCGGCCTGTAGAGGGCACCTTTACAACTTCGTACACGCGTCTCCTGCTTAGCCGGTGGTCTCTGCACATGAATCACGGCCTTGCCCAAGAGGGAAGGTTTACACGAGTGGAGTCTACTCCCTTTCTACGTTGAGCTGATTTATTCCAACGTGCGTTACACAATCGAGATGGTTGCAGAGACTTGACGGTAACCTGAGTAACTGTGGCGTTCTTGGCTTCCAAGCCTCCTCCGAATTATTGGAAGTGATGCCGTATCATGGGTCCTTAGGAGCAGGCTGCGGGGAGCTCCTTTCCTCGCCCAGGTTTTTTGGGGGTGGGCCTTTGTGGTGTGGATGCTCTTGTTCTGGTGGAGTGTGCTCAGACGTCTCCCAGCATGCGGCCTGCACCCCTCTGGCTGCTGTCTGCCCCAGTTAGAGTCAGGCACACGGCCTGGAGGAAAGCGACACAAAGGGATAAGGCGGCCATTTTTATTCCCAATTAAACTTTTTCTGTTTTTTTTTTTGTTTTGTTTTTTCTTTTTTTGTGTCCGGGGAGCCTGAGGGAGGGATTACTTGGATGGGAGGGTGATGTCGCCTTGCTTTGCTCCCTGTCATTTTCTCTTTACCCGCCAGTAACCTGCCCCCCCCCACCCCGCAATTCACCTACCCCTTTGTCATACAGTGTGGGAACTATGCCGTGCTAGTGGATGTTCAGCTCCTGGCCCCAGGAGCCGTGCGTGATCCCAGCTGGTGGGCTGACAGGCACAAGGAGGTACGGTAATTCGGGGGGGAGGGGGGGGGGGTGATTAGGCAGAGTCTTGGACTTCAAACGGCAGGATTCCAGGTCTGGTGATGCTTCCACATCTGCTCATCCATTGTGGCAGAGAAACAAAGAGCTTGGACCCCCCCAGTCTTGTCCTGGACTGCTGTGTTCCATTTAGGCACGGTCTCTGGCCCCAGAGCCCTGAAGGAGGGGGTTTGCACTTCCTGACTCACAGGGGTGTAAAATAGCGGCGCCTGCTATAAGATGCCACACATGATTTTCAGTTGAATACTAAATCTCATCATTACTGTGGATATATAACCTTATATATAAGTGGAAAAATATGTAGTGGAGGTTTCTTTGGACCAGATTAAATGCAAAACAAAAAAGGATGATGATGATTCCTGTATTTTTCTGTCCAGGAAGTCAGCGCTCTGATCCAGAGTGCTGTGGACCTGCGGATCAGGCAGTTTCTGGAGGCCAGGCATCAGAAGGGGCCACAGAAGACACGGCGGGACCTCACCCCTGCCAATCCTCTTAGTATCAAAGGTGAAACAGCGATCCCCTCCCTGAAAATGAGCCCCCGAAAGCAGCTCCATTTGCTTTCTTAGTCTAAACCAGTGTTTCTAATCCTCAGATATCCACACAGTCCACGTTTTTGCTCCGGGAGCTGGGAGGGAGGAGAAATGTGCACTTTCTGGGGGTCCCCAAAGACCAGGTTGAGAAACACTGCTTTAAACATTTTTGAAACCCTAGAAGTTTATACAGCTAGGTGTTTTTACTGGGACAATACAGCATCCAGTAAACTGCCAGTCTCTCTTGGGGGATGTTAGTGTTTTTGTCCCCTTTTTGAGTTCTTCACTGCTATACCACCCACCTCATGCTTACTGCTACTGATTGGCTGCAGAGAGAACAGCTTCAAAGTGCATACATTTGATTTATTGCTATGTACATTTTTATTTGCCCGTAAGCTTTTCTTGGAGGAGTTGTGGGGACGTGATGTTGACACAGCAGAGGATGAGTAGTTTGGGAGTAGCTCCGGGGACTTGCATTACCACTGCCTGTACGTCAGCCACAGATTTCGACACCTGCAGGGTGTGTGCCGGGGTGTGAGTACTTTGAATTGCTGGTTGCCTTCAGAAGGTTAGAAGACGAGGGTCAAAAACAACTGGAGTCCTCTGAGCTTCAAACCAGCAGTTTGACGAGTGTCATCCTGTTGGAGATTACCTGAGTTCTAGCCCTGCCCCCTCAGTGTCATTGGTCAGTGCTTCCTGGGTTCTAGCCCTGCCCCCTCAGTGTCATTGGTCAGTGCTTCCTGGGTTCTAGCCCTGCCCCCTCAGTGTGATTGGTCGGTGCTTCCTGCTCCCTCTCTCATTACCCCATGAGGCACAGGCAGTGGCACCCTATTTAGGTCGGGCCTGTGTGTGTATCTGCGTATATGTCCGTGTTTATGATTTTCTGTCACGCCTTGTAGTGTGTCAGCTTGACTGGACCTGGGCTGTGTCTGAATGATTGACCTGTGCCGGAGACCCATGCAGACAGGGCTCGGGTCACCTGACGCAGGTGATACCCAGTAGCGAGCGAGCAGTGGTCCCTGTCCCAGAGGGTGGCTCTGGAGGGATTACAGGGCAGTCGGTCACTCTGAGCCACACCCAGGCTACCTGACGCCCACAGCTGCTTCTCTGGGTGTGGGTGGGGGGCTGAAACCCTAGCTAGAGATGGGCCAGCAGCAGTCTAGAGTTCTGCTCCCACCCACACAACACTTGCAGTCCCGACAGCGACGGGGGCCGGAGTGATTTACGGCGCACACAGCCGCACGCTCTCAGCGCACACAGACTGCTGGGGGCTGCCTGCGTAGGTGGAGGGGGGGGGGGCACCTGGCTTCTCAGGTCACCTTGCTGGAATCCAGTCCTTTGATGCTGTGGCACCCTGGGTATCTGCGAATGACCCCCCCCCCCCCCCCCCCCCC